>VWZO01020106.1:0-30036 GCA_013396975.1 Bucco capensis
TCCAGGGGTCTCCCATTCCTGGGTAATTTGTAGCAGGTGTTCCTGTTTCAGTTTCAGGGAGGGCAGATCCTGGCTGCACCAGTCGATTTCATCCTCAGCCTCTCTGATGCTCCTAAGTCTTGCCACTTCAGCTTGCAGTTTTTCAACCTTAGCTTGCAGNTTGCAGTTTTTCAACCTTAGCTTGCAGCTGTGCTGCTCGGGTGAACAAATCACCTACCTGCTCACACCATACACAGTGCCCTGCTACCAGGGCTGAGACACTCCCTACAGCCTGCTACCTGGGCCATCTCATCCCTCCTTGAGGGCTCTGTCAGTCTGTTGATGAGTAGGTCATCACAGCTGCTAGTAACTCCAGTGATGTGTAGCATAGGCAGAGAGTAAGGTATCAGCCCTTTTTGAAAGTGTTTAAGATCCCCATTCTGTCCATTTAGGATGGGTGTTGTGATAGATTTGCTAGTATTAACCAAGTTAATGTATTGCTTTATAAAGCATTTTCATGTGTTGGCACGTGAAATGTTCTTCCAGCTGAAACTGTTCTGTGGTCATTTAGTGGGTTAAGGGCTAGGACAAAGGCTGGACTGATGATCTTCAAGGTCTCTTCCAGCTGGAACTGTTCTGTGATCATTTAGCAGGTTGCTAGGGCTAGGACAAAGGCTGGACTTGATGATCTTCAAGGTCTCTTCCAGCTGTAACTGTTCTAGGATTCTGTACAGAATTGCTTCTACAGTCCTGTGATGAGGTTGCATTTTTAAATAGATATTTCTTATATATATTTCTGTTAGATATTTCTGATGTTACTTGTTAGAAAGTATGGAAAGGGGAAAGAGGTATTAGTCCAGAACTGTCAACACTAGTGAAGCAATCCTATCTGGCTTTATTCTTGTTTTCATTTACAATCTTCTCACAAGTGTGAGGCCTGTCCTGTTGGAAGACGTACTGGTGGTGGTTAGAAAAACAATGTAAACGTGAATTCTTTAGAAGGATGTTGAGATTTTCAGCAGGTTATTGTTTGTGTTTGTTTTAAATTGAGCTGGAATACAACCTTGAAATTAAACTACAGGTTTGTAGATGCTCAGATATCTAGACATAAAACTGGAGTAACTGAGGAGAAGAAAGTATGAAAACTCTAGGCTTAACTATTGTAAGTATATGAAAATGGCCAATTCTTTTAATTGATTGAATAATAACTTTGACAGGGACTTCTAATTTAAAAGTTGCAGTTTGTCTATAGCATTTAATCTGAGATGTACAGTACTGAGTCTGTGTGCATGATTGATATGATGTTTGACTAAGTGCTGGCTTTTTAGCATCTGGGGATAGTAATGCTTGTTACTCATTTTGAAGTTAAAAATGCCTCCATAAGCCACAAAAGATGAGGAAAGCAGAATAGGTCTTCATTAGTATCCCTATTTTGCTTTAGCAAAGTCTGTTAGAACTTGAGAGGAGAATTTTTCCAAGGGCTGAGCTTGTTGAAAGCTTTGCAATCCCATCAAGTAGGTTTTATATGGGAACAAGCTAAGGTAATTGCTTTCTATCTTAAAACACAGAGTTTTAAAGTAGTGTCCCTCTGTAGATGAATGTGCAAGTAATATTATCCTGTGTTTGAAATAGCCTTGTGAGTTGTACTAATCACACAGACTCCTGTAAATTACAGTACTGTGGCCTGTAATCTTCCCTAGCTTTCCCCTTCTGCCCCAGATAAGGGGATAGAAATATTTCAGCATTGCCTTTTGCTTAGAGTTAAAATGGTTTAAGTCTTGCAGTACTTCTAGGCTGAACTTGGTATGACCCAGTGTGTCTGAAGCTACAACTTCTGCTTAATTCAAAATGCTTAACATAGGGCAATTAAGAATTGCTGAAAATTAGAATTCTTCCCTCCCTTGTGTTTTTATGCTCCAACAATCTGTACAAAGGGCTGCTTTTGGAGAGCAGAGCACAGCCTTTTGTTTCCAGCTAAAACTGATGGCTGCAAAGGAAAGAATAAAGAAGGCTCTCTATTCATGTCCCCCCCCAGCCTTTGTTTCAGTGAGCATTGTTTCAGTTTATAAGAGCTGTTTAGAACATATAGATTGCTGGAAAGGCTGAAAGATTCCCAGGCACTAGACTGGTTCAGAATCCTGCTATCTCCTCAGCTGCACACTCAGGACCTTTTTCTTTCAAGCATACCATGAAAGGCTATTTTATTTTTTCTCCTTGATCACATTTGCTTTAAGGTCACCTTTTTACCATAATCTCAACGAGTCTTACTCTTTTTCTATGGAAATGTTATCAAACCTTTGATTTGTATTCTGAAGCTGATGAAATGGGCAGTTTGGATTGTAATTGTTTTTTATTTACCATCTTTTTATCTGAAAAACTCAATGCATAAACAGAGTGTTGGAGCTTAGCTACAGATCTGAATTCCAGCTTTGCAGGTATCATAGTCCCCTGACAGCTTCAACTGTTGTTCTGTGTTTGCTTCCTCTTTAGAGACCTCATATAAGCATTGTACATAAGTAATTGTAGGTGAGATACCTGTGTAGTACTTAAGTCACAGTTAAACCCATGCCACAGTTTAAGTTAACTGGACCCTTGCTGATTACAGGTTTTCTTACTGGATTAACCTGGTGTTCAGGCACAGTCTGCAAATCCCTTGTGGTCTCCTGTGGCCCCTGGTGCCATAACTGTNTGTTAGAGAATACATTTTTATTGTCATTTTTTTTTCTTACTGGTGTCATTGCTGAGCTGCTTAGGACTGTGGTGGTGGAAGTGCAGCACAATGTGTTATGAATCCTTGTGTTAGTGATGCAGTTATTCTAGGAGAGCTTGGCCATGATTGTCAGTAGAGAGCTTACTCTGCTGCCAGTCCCTCTTCCCTGGGCAAACCCTTGTGCTTTGAGATGTGCCTGTCCCACCTGCACTCTAATGCTTTCTTTCCTTGAGTTTACTGTATGGCTAGGCTTGGCGAACGAAGCTCCAGGGAGGGCTCCAGCCACGCTCCTCCTCAGCGCCTTTTCCAAGCTCTGATAAAAAGAGGATAGCAGATAGCACCCTCGAGCCTGCACTATGGATTTTTTTTAGGTGAGACACAGCATGTGCAGAGCTGGACCCACCCTTTAGTCCTAAGCTTCATCTGCCAGGGCCTAGCAAGCTTGGACGCTGGCAGCGAGGTCCTTAGGACATAGGTTTTATTAGAGTGTCCTTCTCTTAGCTGGAAGGCCTTACAGGGCTAAACAAGCTCCATCTGCCCAGGTTTGGAATCAGAGTTTCCTTCTCCTAGGATGACTGCCAGAAGGCTAATGAGCTCATGCTACCCATCCAAGGATTCTAGGAACATGGGTCTCACTCCCCACACTTTCCCGTGGGCAATGAGTTTAATGCTCCCTCTGCTGTGGGCACAGTTATGGCACCAGGGGCCACAGGAGACCACAAGGGATTTTCAGACTGTGCCTCTTGAGTTTACTAGGATAACAAGTTTTCACACCGTTATCTTCTCATCCTCCATACCTTCCTTCCTTTCTCCTGTAGGGCTTTCATTGCCAAGTGGGTGCAGATGTGCTTACATGGCTTTGAACAGGTTTACTTGGTGGAAACCCATCTGGGAAAGTAAAAAAGGAGAATCCAGTCGGAGTGTCAATCAGGTTTAAGTGTGATAGAGCAGCACAGTTGCTAGTGCTGTCCCAGACCATATACTACATCTGAGTGTGCACATGAGTAGGCCTTCTCGTGGCATGTGGGTGTGTTTGAGGTTGTGCCAGGGCTCTCACAGCTTCTGGGACGTCTGGTGTTGGAGCTAACCTCTGCCTTGTGCAGCATGAAAGGGGCTTTGCCATCTATGGTCACGTAGCCATGTGTAAGTTGCTGGTTTGTGCAGCACTAAAGTGAGACAAAAAGAATTCACTGAAAAGAAATCTTAGTCCTTTGCCATAGAAAATTGGATGGTGTGGGTTGGTGGTGTTGTTGTTTTTTCCCCAGCTAGGCAACAAACTGTCCTGGAAACCAGCTTAGCCATCAGAAGTATCTTTTGAACGTGGAATGCTACAGAACAAACAAGTTTGCAAATGCTGTCTTATTTTCCTTAATATAAAGCCATTTATGAAACTCTTTAAGAGCATGATTTGAGGGGAAACTTTCTTACCAAGTGAGAGAACAAATATTTTTCAGTAGCTGGGCTCTTCCCTTGTGCAGATTTCATAATGAGCTCGTCTGCTTTTAACTTAACATCCCTTTGAAATAGAAGGAGATTGTGTTGGAAACATTTGGCTTTCTTTTGTATCCATTTGAATGCTAAGGTAAAAGATAAGTTCTGCTAAGTTATTGCAAATGTAACATTTTATCTTGTTCTGGTGCAGGCTCACATAGAAATACCCTAAATAAAGCAATTTAAATCAGTGGCTGAAGCAGTCTGGCTATGAGAAAGTTGCTGGTGGCTTTTGTGCAGCGTTGGTTTCTGGAGGAAGGAATGTTTTTGTTCCCCCTCTGATTCCCCTTCAGTCTGGATGGCTGGTTTAGTGGAAATGTTCAGTTGTCAGAAGAATCAAGATTGTGTATTATTTAGATCTTACCAGACAAGTGGGATTTGTTCCTTCCATTCCAGTTATCAGAAAGATTAACCCTTTGCCCTCGAGGTCCTAATTGCAGTCATTGGGAAACAAAGACACTGCTTGTACAAGGCAGCAGCAAATTGGGAGTATGTGCCAAGTGGAATGTTTCTGCAAGGAATGAGGGTGGGGGAGTATGACATAAATTTTTGTTTTGCATTTCAGGCACCCATAAAAGCAACCTGTGAAGATCTGTCCTGCAAGACTGGATTTCCTGAAGATGTTCAGAGCGCGGTGGTGTCGAGGAGTCTGCATGGAGGACAGCCTCTTCTCAACGGTATGCTCACAAAAGATGGTGTGGCTTGCTTTCATTTCCTCCAGTTGTAACCATGTCAATCACTCTGGAGCATTTTCATCCTTAACTAGGGCACAAACTTGCAGGGAAGAACATCAGCTGCTCTGTGATTATTTTTTTGATTACTGTCACAGGACTTGGAAAATCTATTTGCATTAGTGGTAGCCCATGCACTGCTGCTGGCTGTAATTTGAAAACCTGCTTGTGATTGTCCACTAATTCTTGTGATTGTCCACTAATTCTTGTGATTGTCCACTAGTTCTTGTGATTGTCCACTAGTTCTTGTGATTGTCCACTAGTTCTTGTGATTGTCCACTAATACTTTCTCAGCACAGCATTCACACTGAGGTTTCTTCTTACCACTGACAATACATAAGTCATCAGTCTATACTTCTATGAATGAGGAGGAGGTAAAGAGAATTTCTCTTCTGCTTTACATCTCCCATAGAAGTATTGCACTTACACTCTGTCGTAGCATTCACATTAATGCAGAGATGGTTCCCTTATTGCTTTTTCCTGGCAAACTGAGGAGACTGCCCTATGGAAAGCAAGGCACAGGACAGGCAGCAGCACTAGAGAGCAGCTGTCCATGACCCCTCAGTTGGTTGCCATAGCCCTGAGGGCTGTGTGAGGAGCTGTGCCAGGAGAAGCAGGATGATGGCACAGTGCTGGTGCTGTCTGGTGGATGGTTGGCTGCTCTCTCCCCCTGTAGCTACCTCCATGTGAATGGCAGAGTGCCCAGGCTGAGGATGCCTGGCTGCTGAGCTCATGGCATGCTTGGCTAGTGCAAGCCCTTGTCTCCACTGGGGATGTGCTGCAGTCACTACATCAGCCCCTGGCTCAGCCAGGTTGGGAATTCTGGTCACTACTCTTCTTTTGTGTCTCTGTTTTTCAGGGATAGAGCAGTCATCTGTACACACAGAGGCACATGCTCTGAGTCTTCCCTGCATTTCCCAGTTTCAGTATACAAGTTTGTGAAGTAGAACCCTTGGAAAAAAAAAAAGTGTATTAATTTGGCTATTTCCTGAAATTATTTTTCATCTAATTTGGAAATTGTGGAACTAAGATGATTTTAGACTGTTTCTAATAAATCTTAAATAAGGACTAATTTAATTTTGTTGTTTCTTTCACATATAAATATAGTTACACAGATCAAGACATTTAAATGAAGAAATTCTAATGAGTATGCAAAACAAATGAAGTGAAAACTGTAGGCTTAATTTTACATGCTGGATGTAGCAGCCTCTCCTTTAATTATATTTTACAGACCTGTTTTGTGCTTTTTTAGAAGTATAATGGAAACTTGAATGCAGGATGAGTTGATGAGCTTTAGCATACTTTAAACCTGAGTTAGTAAAGCTTCTTCTGTTCAGTTTCAGGGAAGTGTATTCACAGACTCTTGTTAAAGGATAGCTTAGAAATTCATGTAGTAAAGTCAATGGGCTGCCAACTGAGAAAATAATAAAAAGTGTTTTCCTTGCTTTCCCACCAAATGGGAGTTAATAGATGACTCTTCTGTTATACTCCTGCAATAGCTGTCAGCATTGAGACCTCCTTTGGTGATGTAAAACCTGGAGAGAGGGACAGAATCAAGGACACAGAGTACATTGGGCAAGTGCTTTCCAAAAGTGCCACCTGGAAGCCTCTAGATGTTGGATTCTGGTTAGTTATTCTGCTCACAGTTCATCTTGCATTGGACACCACACAAATTTTGAGATCTGCTCTGTTCTGCAAAAGTTCTCTTCACTCTTTGTGGAATCAAGATCCTTTCTGCAATTTCTCCCCCCCCCCTCCCTTTTTTTCCCCACCAGCTAGGAACCAGTGACCTGCCCACTCATTCCTTGTTGGCCTTGCTCATGGAAATGTGATAGTGCCTGACCAGCCCTGGAGTCTGAACTGGGAATGTAGGCTGGCAGACTGACTTCCTTTCTCATTACTCACTGTGTTCACACAGTCCCTTCCCTTGCTTCCCCTCAGGAGTGAGTGGAGCATGACTGTTGGTTTGTCCTTGAATGGTATTAAAACATGTAGCATTTTAGGGAAGGAGGAACTGGAAAAACTGTATGAGGCATACAGTGTGTATCACATCATATCAGCTGCTTGAAAAATGACCTGGGGGAGGATTTTTTTTTCCTTACCACCATTTCCTCAGTTGAATTACTGCAGTGGTTAATTCTTCTGAAAATTTTGACATGCTTAAAAGCATATAATTTGCTGGTTACACATAAACATCCAGTCCATCATTGCATAGCTTTGACTTAAATTTAATTACACTGTCATTTTGAAATACTATTGTTGTCAAAAGCCTATTTTCTGGTTATTAAACTGTATTCAGATGATGCTGCAAGTTAAGGGTAGTTGTATGACATTTGCTTCTTGGGGATAACTGTGGGCCTGATTCTGATCCTGGTTGCCTTGCCCATGTAACCACATCTTTATGCTATATTGAATTCAGAAGGGAGGCATGTAACTGTAAATTTCCTGGATGGTTTGGAATTGGAAGCTTTAATTTGATTTGGTTTTGTGCCTTGATACCACAAGCATAAAGGCTTTATGATCCTCTCAGCTAGCGACAAAATAAGTTGAACTTAATACTTTCTTGACAAATTACTTCTTAAAATAGTGACCAAGAAAATGACCCTATCTTGCATGGGGGGAACAAGCCTCTAATAAGGTCTTCAGTTTCCATCTCACCAAAATTTAAATAAAATTAGAGTTATCATATGATTTGTTGATCTGTGCCTTTCAGTTAGAGTGACATAGGAGATCTGTTTTCTTAAAGTATTATTATAACTTATCTTTACCTTAGAGTATGAGGGCAGGGCTCACCATGCTCTACAGGATACTCTTGCTTTCTGGACAGGATTCTCTCAATTTCTGTTTCTCTATTCAGCTGGTACTTTTGGAGGGAGGGTCAGTCTTGTTGCTATTACATTAGAAAAAGTCTTTAAAATTTAGAATGGCTTTGTATTTTCATTCAAGTGACTAGGATAATGTGTCAGCCTCTACTAGTATCTCCTTCAGTGTATGAGAGACACTACATGTACTATGTATGTATGTATGGCTAGGCTTGGTGAACGAAGCTCCAGGGAGGGCTCCATCCATGCTCCTCCTCANGCGGGGGGGGAAGAGGGACCCTGGAGGCCTGGACTCAGAAGCAGGGAAGCAGCAAAGCTGGGGGTGCCAAGCAGGGCTGCCAGAGAGTTGAAGAAGAGAGAGAGAGAGAGAGAGGGGACAGCCCCCTAAACTTATACTGAGCATGACGTGTATGAAATGGAATACTCAGTTGGTCAGTTTGGGCTCACCTGCCTTGCCTGTCTCTTTACAATAGGTGAGGACTCTCACCCTGACTTCTCAGTAGAGCCACAGAAGGTTTACATTCCAATTCTCAGGCTGTGACCCAAACATTCAGGCTTAAGCTATTAGAAGCTGATAATGTTTTTGAAAACATACTGCCAGCTTTCAGAGGAACACAGTCACTTTTAAAGGAACCCTGGCTAGAAGCAATACCATCTTAGCAGAATTAATTCTGCTCCAGCCCAAACCAGGACACTCCCTCATTTATTAATCTGGAAAGAGGGAAGGAAGGAGAAAGATAGCTGCACTTGGGTTGAGGATGAGGAAACAGGGACTCTCTTGTAGGGACAAGGTGCAATTAGTTAGGAAGACATAGCAAAAGCAGTTGGAAACTCCCTCTAGTAGGTTGTACCTGCTCTAGAGGCTGTGTCTTGTTGCCTCCTGCTGGCATAGTGTCACTGGTGTCCCATGTTCCCTGGGGCAGCCTTCACTGGCCATGGCTTTGGAGACTCTACAAAGCTGATGTCTTACACAATGGCTGCTAAGTCTGACATCAGTATGTGCAAGACACTGAAGTCACTAGACACATGTAAGCTAAGTACTGTAGATCTCGTTTTGAATCTCTCTCTGATGTTTTACATGTTGTTCCACTTAGTACCTGTCACTTGAGTGAAATTAGAGTCATTTCTACCAAGGAACTAGGTGAGCTCAGAACTAGTACCTTCATTTCTGTACAAGTCAGCAGAAGAAAGCAAACTTAAAAGAAACTTGATGAATCTCTGATAAAATTGTAGAGTTATTTAGGCCTCCAGGTCTTTTAGAATTTAAAATACTTTCAGGTATTTTAGGACTAAATGTTCCAACATTAAAAAAAAAGGAAAAAAATCACATGCAGATAACAACTCAGCAGCCATCACCTAATAGAAGTAGATGTCTAACCCAAATTGACAGGCACAGTAGTTCTGAATTTTCTGTAAATAAGATATGCTTGCTGTCTGGAGGAATGTACCATACACAGGATGTAGTATTTGGAGAAGAAAAGGTTAAGTTAATGGGATTTCTGTTAAATCCCCTTACTTGTGCTGGTTTTATCAGAGTTTTGTAGTTCACCCAGAAAAAAAAGCACACGTGACAGTTTCAGATGTACCTGCAGTCTGTTTTTCTAATCTTTGTTCTATATCCTGCAAATTTAAAAGTAGTTATTCACCTAGGAGGGTTACTGAAATGGTTATTTGCAGAATCCTATCTAAGATTAGAGATTCTTGCATGGATAATTTTTCAGTGCTTCCTTATCTTCAACAACTTTTATTTTCACAATCCATCCTGTTACTAAACGTTATTTTTGTTCTCTTCTAAGCAAATTCATTGTCTAGACAAAATTCTTAAATATACGCTTTTGAGCATTATGTAGCTATAAAATATTCCTAAGATCTCTGAGTTACACAATGATAAAGGGGAAACAAACTGTTTTGGTGTTGATGAGTGAGATAAGCAATGATTATGGGTGAGGAAAAGTGCAGTTTCCTGAGCCATTTAAGCTGCAGTGAGCTAACAGCCTTGCTGTAAGAGACACTGCTTGTGCCTTCCCTCCTCTTGGAGACTGGTACCAAGTGCTCATGAAACCACAAAATGAGTGGAGTTAACCAGTTTATCTGGGGGAAAACTCACACTCCTCCTACTCCTTGGGATTTTGCTCTAAGATTTTTTTGTATGCTTAAACAGAGCTGTGGTGTCCCTGCTGCCTTTTCTCTTCTAGCAGTGAAATGCTTACAAAATAATACTTGTTTGGATGCTTTCAAACTGAGTGACAAAAGTTGATTTTTTTGGCATTCCTGCTGACTTATTTTGTAGTTTACCACTGAAAATGCCACTTGGTCTGAAACGATCTGGGAATGCATTGCTGGGAATGTGGTGCTGGGGAATTGCCTGGCATTTAACTCCTGGTTTTTCATGATGGGTGCTGTCTGTCCCAGGTGAAGCCACTCAGCTTTTTCCTGGTTTTTTTTTTTGCTGGTGTTGTATTATTACAGAATCACAGACCTGTCAGGGACCTTGCAGCTCCTCTATCCCAAGCCCTGTGTCTGCCCTGGGCAGGGACAGCTGGCACTAGAGCAGCTTGCTCCCAGCCCCAGCCAGCCTGGCCTGCAACACTGCCAGGGCTGGGGCTGCCACCACCTCTCTGGGCAACCTGGCACAGTGGCTCAGCACCCGCATGGGCAACAACTTCTGCCTAACAGCCAACCTAGTTCTCCCTTCCTCTAGTTTGGATCCATCCCCCTAGTCCTAGCACTGCCTGACAGCCTATGTCCCTCACCAGATATTCTACATATAAAAATGTCCATTATCAGCTAAGAATAAAATCTCTTTTGAAGAAGTCATCATGCTTAAAACTGAAGTCAGTGGCATATCTTTTAAGGGTTATGTCCCATTTCTTTCTATAAACAGCTTTTACACAATTGTATTCTTACTATGGTAGCATGCACTGGTGGATTTGGTCTTCCAGGGCATGTTAACAGTAGAGCTAGGGAAAGTATTTTTAGCAAAATCATTTAATTCAACTTTTTTCCATTTAAAAAAAAAAGAGAAAATGGTAACTGCTTTGTTTGAAGTCTCCTTGCCTTAAGCAAAAAGACAAGTTGACAAGTTCCTTCCAGGCAGACAGCCAAAGAATCTCAGATGGATGGGCTCTCTCTATGAGCAGCTGGCAAGCTGGGAGAAAGTGTTTCAATTCTTCCCAAACGTGGTGGTTATTTTTTTCTTCTTAAATTCTCTTCCTGCACTCTTCTTCCACCCACCCAAAAAACCAAACCAAAGGCCAAGCAAAAAAGCCCCAAACCTTCTAGCTATTCTTTTAAGCCTTAGAGGGAATGAGATTTTTTTTTTTAGATGCTTATAGTGGGAATATATGTGGTGCTTTTTTTTCCCCAGTCCTGCTTAATATTTGGTAGCCTTAGTTTTGCCCTCTCCCATGGGAAGCATTGTGTATTGTAATGCCACTGCTTGGTGATGCTATGCCTTGTTGATTTATCTTACAGTTGCATTCCAGTTCTCAGTCTCTTGCCTTTTCAGTGCTTTCCTCTTCTCTTTTTGTCCTCTTTCCATAGCCCACAGCATCCCAAATTCCTCCTGTGTCAGTATTGAGCTTACTGGCATGGATTGGAAGAGCTTGTTGTGTTTGCTTTAACTACACTAGCACAGCACCTGTTTGATGATGTCTTGTCTATTCATGGACTAAATTCTTAATGTATTCTCAGATAATTGTCCCCTGAAAATCAGAGCTTTCTTCTGCTCAAGCAGGAGATTGCTTTTCTTGAGGTGTGGTTTCCTTACTCCCTTCCCCCCCCTCCTCAGTTAAACATAGAATATACATAATGTAGACTCACTTTACTGCAGAGTGCTAAAATATCTCTTTGAATGATGACTCTTTTTAATTGCTATAAAGTTCTAAATCTGATTTTACTCTTTAGTATTAAGCAGGTGGTTAATATTACTATTTTCTCATTGCAAGCTTGTATCTAGAACATTACATATATATAAACAGAGAATAAATGTAAATAATGAAACTCAGCAGCGTTTTGCATGTGGGCAAAGAACAAACATTTCAGAAACAGTAACTCCCTCAGTGGACCCTAAAGCTCTATGGGAATTGTAGTATTTGGATCAATTTGTATATCCAGCATCAAAGAGTTTATCATTTGAGTTCTAGGTAAGAATTCATTCTGAAAAAAAACCTCCAGACATGTTCTAAACAAAATGTTTGCCTTTTGTGGAATATTTGGAGTAGAGGTGGAAATATATTTTGTAGTTCAAGTGGACAGAATTGTATACTTAAGATTTTATGCAGAGAAGAATCCTGACCCCCCCCTTACTCCTTGCAGAAGCAATGCTGCTTCTGTTTCCAAGGCAGACTCGTTTATTAACTATATGTTGATAAAGAGAAGCACACCCTTACAGAGAGATGAGAGAAACCCTGAATGGTTGCAGTGTTCTGGGATGTGCAAATTGCTATCTTAGTTAATTAGTCCAGCTCTCATAGTCATTTCTGTTTATGATGCATTTACTTGGGATGCACTGAATTAATTAGTGCTTATTCCCTTTTCCTGTGTTCATCTGGTTCCTTGTGAGGCTCTCCCATGTAGTGGCCTTTCTGTGTGGAGAAATACAGATTACAAGAACAGAGTTGTCAGCTGCCCCAAGTGAGCTCTGGGCATGGCTCAGAGGAGGATGGCCCAGGAGATGTTTGTTTCTGCCTCTGAAGCCAAGACTAGCTCTATACTGACATAATTGAGTGTAGCCTTAGCTCAGTTTCAAACTCTGCCATCTGGCTTTGATTCCCAAGGGGCCATTATTTCTGCTGGAATTGCTATCACTGAAGCCTTCTCCAAGGCTGACCAATGGATAGACTTGGATAGACTTGAGGATGGGCTGATTCCAATAGGATGAAGTTCAATAAGGCCAAGTGCCGGGTCCTGCACTTTGGCCACAGTAACCCCATGCAGAGCTATAGGCTGGGCACAGAGTGGCTAGAGAGCAGCGAGGCGGAAAGGGACCTGGGGGTACTAATTGACAGGAAGCTCAACATGAGCCAGCAGTGTGCCCAGGTGGCCAAGAAGGCCAATGGGATCCTGTCCTGTATCAAAAATAGTGTGGCTAGCAGGACCAGGGAAGTGATCCTTCCCCTGTACTCTGCGTTGGTGAGGCCGCACCTTGAGTATTGTGTTCAGTTCTGGGCCCCTCAGTTCAGGAAAGATATTGAGGTGCTGGAGCGGGTCCAGAGAAGAGCAACAAGGCTGGTGAAGGGACTGGAGCACAAGTCCTATGGGGAGAGGCTGAGGGAGCTGGGGTTGTTTAGCCTGGAGAAGAGGAGGCTCAGAGGAGACCTCATCGCTGTCTATAACTACCTGAAGGGAAGTTCTAGCCAGGTGGGAGCTGGTCTCTTCTCTCAGGCACCCAGCAATAGGACAAGGGGGCACGGGCTCAAGCTCTGCCGGGGGAAATTTAGGTTGGAGATCAGAAAAATGTTCTTCACAGAGAGGGTGATCAGGCACTGGAATGGCCTGCCTGGAGAGGTGGTGGATTCACCATCCCTGGAGATTTTTAAGCAAAGATTGGATGTGGCACTGAGTGCCATGATCTAGTAAATGGATTTGAGTTGATGGAGGGTTGGACTTGATGATCTCGGAGGTCTTTCCAGCCCGATCGATTCTGTGATTCTGTGAATGCTCTAGGGGAGGCTAGGAGGAACAGGGGGTGCAAAACTGCCTCCACAGCAGACAAAAGGTGCCCTTAGCTAGGGGAGATTGACTTAGTGACAGAAGAGAAGCTGCATTTAAAAGAAAAGTCAATGATTTCTTTACATAGGTAGATCAGTGTATGGAATAGAGGGAGTAAAAGCTCAGGTGAGGCCCCATCTGTGTTAGCATAACGTGAGACACATGCTATGTGTAATTATGCATTCAGAATCTCTTTTAAGACTACACTACATCTTTTGTTGACTTGTCATCTTTCTAGCAATCTGTAACACAGATTTACTAGAGCAGCCTATTGAACTGGTATTAAAGGAAAATGCCCTTTATTGCAGAACACATTACCATACTAAATAGAGATGAATTCCAGTAGTATTTAAACACTTAATGACTACATTAAATCAAATACTAGTATGTTGAAGACCTGGATGTCAATTAACAAATCCAAGTACAAGTTGGCTTGCTCTGATTTTGGTTGAATGCAGTGAAGCAGATCTGCTGCTTTTGGTTGAACTTGTGGCACTCAGCCTGGGGGCATTTTTAATGTGGAGATGGTAACTTTTGGAAGAGCTCACTTCCAGGGCATGTCCTAGGCATCTGTCAGCCCTGCTGAACTGAGAGGATAGGAGGGGCAGAAAGAAGGTGCAAGGAAATAGTGTCATATTTTGGTTAGAACAGTGCTGTTATTTTCTAATTAGGCTGTAGAAGGGTCATTGTCCTTTGGTACCCTTGAAATCTTTCCAGTTTAACACAACACAGATGAGTTCCTACTCTCCATATACTCCTGCTAGGTGATTTGCCCTTCAGAGGGCAAAGAGAAAAGTGTTGGGGGATGAGTGGGGTGAAATTCTGGAGTAGAGAATGGGGCTGGGGAAAGGATGGAAGCAGGAGAATCAGTAATGAAGGATGGTGAAATGGGTGGATAAATGAACAGAGACCCTAGTGTAGTTCAAAGGGGAAGGGAAAGCACAGCTTCTCCCCAGCTCTGGGAAGGACAGAGAAACTTACCATTGGTTAAGAGAAGAGGGCAGAAGCAACTTAGGGTAGGAAGGAAAGTGTCTTGGAGTACTTACAGATTTCCTCATGACATCCAGTTTGAGCTACTTATGGGCATCTGATACCCATCCTAAGGGGAATGCCAAGGGCCAGTGGAGCTCACCAAAGGAAAGGAAGTGAGCAGATAGTGCTGAGAAGCTTTTCTGGGAGAAACTGCTAGGCTTTTTTGACATCAGAATGATAACACAGTGCCCACATCTCCCATTTGTATTTTTTGCAATTGATACTAATGCCAAGAAAGTTAATTATCTGAGTATTCAGCCAAGATCAGAACATACACAAGGAAGAGCATTTGAAGATAAACTGATCTTACAGCCAGGATATGAGGTTCCCTAAATAAGTACCTATAGCTGCACATCATGGCTTGTGCTCTGTTCTGGAGGTAGGATTGATAGTCTGCAGAGTGGTCTCATAACCCACTGCTGCTTCTTGCTACAGGTGAATTGGTAGCAGTAATATTTCTTTCATTGTTTCTCACCTTGATTTTAGATGTGCAGTTTGGTATTGCTAGGCTTTNGCAGTTTAATTGCACATGAAAATACCAGCCTTAAGGAAAGCTACATGAGGATATACCAAAACTGCCACTTTCTTTGAGTTAGAAATGCATCCCAGTGATGTGGCTGCAGGATGAGTGAGTTGGATCAGCAAGCTGATCTGGCCCAAAACTATCTCTGCTTTTTGTGGTGGGCCAGTTCTCCCCTGGGTCAGCTTGCTTTGTTGGTTTACTGCTGTGGAAAAGGAGATAAGTAAGTTCAGGGTGAGGAGTGAAAAGGAAGTCATAGATGAAGGAGCCTCTGCTGTGTTAGACTCTCTGTTAGGCTTTGTGTTTGGTTTTGGGTTCCCCCTTTTCTCCCTGCAGTGCAACTGGGAGCATTCTTCCTGCTCTTTAAATTGTTCTTTCCCCAGGACTGGGCAGCTGAGGATCAGCTCCCTGCCCACTGCCTTGCTGCCTGCTGCATGCCAGCCTTGTCCATGCCCATGAAAGTGGTGCTGGTTGCTGTTAGCTGGGTTGCAGATGACAAGCAGCAATCCCATTAACCCTGCAGCCTGGCTGCAGCTAATCCTGGAGAACCAGGACACCCAGCACTGCCCAGGGCTGCCAGCCCTCACCCTGGAGACTCCAGGCAGAGCAACAGCACAGGCTCCTTCTCTGAGCTGCCCACACAGCTCCAGGAACTGGCCTGTTGGGGATTTTTTCCTCTTGCCTTTGACTGTCTGCTGCCTTTTGGCAGACCTGTGAGCAGTGGCAGATAGTATGATCTCGTTTGCCTGCCTGCAGGAGCAAAGCTCTTTCCAATGCACTGTGCTGCCTTTTATTTAAGAAGTAGGTTTTGTTTGGTTTTTAATGGCACATGCCTCTCAGGTTGCAGAGAAGAGGAATTATTTAAGACCTTCGGTGAGTTCCAGTTTAACATCCTCTTAAATAGGAAACTTAGGAATCCCTAAAAGCATCATTTGTAACATAAAAGCTATCAAAATAGCAGTGCAGTCTGTTAAAGTGTTTAAAGATTTGATTCTCTGCAGTTTAAAATGTGAAATAAATGTACACTAATTGTTTTGAATGGAGATGAAGCTGGTGTTGGAAGCCAGTCTTTAAAGGACTTGGGGAGATAGCTCTGCACTTAATGGTGGAACACTATTTTTCTGTAATGGGCTCAGCAATGTTCTCTAATTAGCTGGCAAATTGATATTCAAATACAAGTAAACTGGCAATCAAATACAAGCAAAACATCTATGTAAATAGGCATTGATTTCTGCATTTAGCATACCTGTATAAAAATGATATGTGGGTGGAGGGTAAGCCCTTAGTTGTTCTTCAGCATGGAGCTTTTATTAATGGTGCCTCACTGGTGACATTAGGTCAGTATTTAGATTCAAACACATGAGAAGAGTAAGAAAAGAAAATCCTTTTTCTTCCAAAAGTGAGCAGCTTTTA
Source organism: Bucco capensis (assembly GCA_013396975.1). Taxonomy (NCBI): domain Eukaryota; kingdom Metazoa; phylum Chordata; class Aves; order Piciformes; family Bucconidae; genus Bucco; species Bucco capensis. Next base: position 16,411 of record VWZO01020106.1, read on the forward strand.
AACATTAGAAACACAGTTCTCAATGTGTGAGAGGTTTTTCCTCTCTCTTTCTTTCAGGGTTTGTTTGGTTTTTTTTTTGTCAGCTAGTTGTGCATCTAGCTAGGTGATTGGATTTGTAGCTGAGTCAGTGGAAATTATTCTGTTGGCTTTCCTGGATCCTGTTGATGTTCATGATGACAATGATTGCTGTGTGGGGTAGCTTTTGAATTTTCAAGCCTTGTGCCAGCAGCAGGATGCATCAGATATCACTGGTGTTTGTGTTGTAGGGTGTTTTGCTGTATAGAGGGCAAGTTCTTAGACTTGAATTTAGCTTAAAGAGTTTGTCACCTTATTTTTCTACAAAGGAGAACAGAGCTGTTGACTAAGAATTGTTGTGAGGAAATGTAAATAAGGATCACAGATGTAAAATTTGGACGTCAAGGTCTTTTGAAACACTTTAATATATAAACCATGTATCAGTCATAGACACACTGGTAACTTGCTAACTACCCTCTGTAAGGGGATTGTTTGTTGACAGATAAAGTGTGACACAATCAGTGGGTCAGGGATGTGGTTTTATCCTGCTCTTACTCCTTCCATCAGCTCTCCATGGTGTTTGTTGGTCAGTGTCATCTTGTATGGTAAAAGTTCTTTGGAATGTACTTCCCTAAATCAAATTCATATCACTGTGCATTCATTAAATCCAATTATTGTTTGCATGGATTTAGCTTTCAGTGCTGGTTATTGTGGGGGGAACTCAATAAACAAAGCCAGAACAAAAAAAAACCCTTGTGCTGAGTTTCCAGTGAAGCAGCTAGTACAGTTTTTACACCAGAGAAATAATACATCAGTGAAAATCTTTGGCTTTCCAATTCAGGATATGCTTTCCTGTTCCAATAACTGCATTTTCCCCTTTGCAGTGCTTCAGTGCATGCTTATGCTTTTCTAATAAATGGATTAATTTGGTTCTCAGGGGATGGCTAATGGGGGAGTGTAGGTCCCTTGGAGGTCACAGGTTCAGATCCAGCCTGTCATCTGCATTCAGTAGCCACTCATTGATAGCTGTGTGATGGGTTAGGCAAAACGAGCTGTGCTTGGGTTGATTTCTTCTGCAGGAGTGGAGGTTGAAGAGGTCCTTGTTACAGAGAAGCAGAAATAAAACTGAAATTAGTGGAAACTGGGGCACTGCATGCAGGCTGAGAGTGTTGTGTGTATGAAGGTAGCTGGAGAAGGTCAACATCCCAGGGCTCTTCAGGCTGTCTGGAAGAGAGAAGCAGCAAAATAGAGTGAGATTTTAACCTTTTTGGAATGTGTTTATGCAGAGCTGAGATATATTCTTAGGGCAGGAGTTTTAACAGCTTGGAGCAAACAGCACATCTAGCATTTGGGGGGTCAGAGGTGTTTTTTTGCTTACCTGGACTGGATTCAGTGTGTTTCCCAGAACCAGACTGAAGTGAATTTTGCACTGAAACTTAAAGAAACAAACAACAGAAGAAACCCTTTTCATTCCTACACTGCATGTCACTATCTGCACTTGTGACTTTGTCAAGTCTCATTTAATTAAAATCCTGTCATTATGCTTGTGTGCAAATTAAATATTTAAGAATGTGTCATTATTTATAAAATTGGATCATTTTCTGCTCGGAGAAGGTGATTTTTATCAGTTGTTAGCAGCTGCAAGTGATCTGTTAGCATTTCCTCCTCCTGATTTTTGCAACAAAGGCTCTCTAATTTACAGATGCTGAACAACAAAAAACCAACCCAAAAGCCAAAGTCATCACTAAAATGAAAGCATCTGTTAGCCTTCAGTGGGTTTGCTTTTTAAGGGAACAAAGCTTGCAAAAGCACAGGTGCACCTGCCTGTAGGACCCAATTTTGCAAGAGAGAAATGTTTGTGATCCCAGCAAAGCTTTGTGTTCTGCATAGTGCAGGGATGAAGCCTAGCTTAAGGTGGCCACCATCTCCAACATGTAATTCAATTCAGTACTTTGTTTGAAATGAGCTGGAATATAAAACCTGTTTTATAAACCCATGGGGTTTATATTCCAGCAGATTTTAAATGAAAAGGAAAGTTATTGGATCATAATAGTGTTGTGTGTTCATCTTAAACCAACAGAAGTACACAGAAATGCTTTTTAATTTTTGAAGCCCCCTTTATCCTGCAGGACATCAATAAAAGACTGAAGAAGTAAGCTCTATAAACATTTGTACCTATAAGTGACTATCAAATTCACATGGTACTGAATCTTACTGTAGGATAAGCAAGCAATAGAAGAAGTTGTTTCTGAGGAGTGCCTGCTGTGCTGCTGGAAAGTGCTTGTGATGTGCTGCTGCCTGCCTCATGAGCAGCACGGGACTGGGCTGGAAGTGATCGATGAATGCAAGCTCCTTTGGGAGATCAATAGACTGGAATCACAGTATCCCAGTATGTCAGGGGTTGGAAGGGCCCTAGAAAGATCATCTAGTGCAACCCCCCTGCCAGAGCAGGAGCACCTAGACCAGCTCACACAGCAATGTGTCCAGGCAGCTCTGCAATGGCTCCAGACAAGGAGACTCCACAGCCTCCTGGGCAGCCTGGGCCAGTGCTCTGGCACCTGCACTGCAAACAAGTTCCTCCTCATGTTAATACTAAACCTCCTGTGGTCCAACTTGCTCCCATTCCCTCTTGTCCTACCATTGGATGCCATTGAGCAGAGCCTGGCTCTCTCCTCCTCACACTCACCCTTCACATATTTCTAAGCATTGCTGAGGTCTCCTCTCAGTCTCCTCTTGTCCAGGCTGAAGAGACCCAGCTCTCTCAGCCTGTCCTCCTAGGGCACATGCTCCACTCCTTTCAGGATCTTGCTGGCCCTGGGCTGGACTCTCTCCAGCAGCTCCCTATCCTTCTGGAGCTCAGGGGCCCACAACTGGACACAGGATTCCAGGGGAGGCCTCCCCAGGGCACAGGAGAGGGGAGAAGAACCTCTCTGGCTCTGCTGGCCACGCTCCTCTTAATGCATCCTAGGATGCCATTGGCCTCTTGGCCACAAGGGCACATTGCTGCCTCATGGGCATCCTCCTAGCCACCAGCACTCCTAGAGCTTTTTCCCCAGGGCTCTTCTCCAACAGAGTGACCTCAGTGCTCCAGTTCCCTGGGAAGGATCACTGCGGGGTGTGTGTGTGTGATAGGAAGGTGCCTAGTTTTTTCTGGAATGAATCAAAATGAAAATGGAAGAGTATTCTTCATTCTCCTTGACAAACCTTTCTTTGTTTCCTGCACACTCTCTGAAAATCCTGCAATGGAACTCCTAGGTGATCTGTGAACTGGATGCTGGGTGCTTTTCATGAGGAATGCTTCTTGAAAAGACCATGAAATAAGTTGGTAACCACTTCAGTTAGGAAGAAATCTTGCCGTTGGAATACTGTCATTGATTTGTTTCCTGAGGGTTGTTGTTGGACGTGGTCTGTGTTTATTGCTCTGGACCAGGGTTGATGTTGTTTATTTGCTAACAATTAAAATACTGTGTATGTGAACCTAGCAGAAGAGCAGAGTCTGGGAAGGGTTTTATGTAGTTCTCTATACATATGTTTTAATTGCAATACCTTCTTATAAAGTCTGTGCTGTGTAGGGCTCTTGTAAAGCCTAAAGCCTTTGTGTAAGGTGTGGAGATAGATAAATGGTTTGATAGCTATTATACAAGCATTTTAATCATGTCTGTCAGCCACAAGCATTCATGATGCAGAGAATTTTCCAGGCTATACATAGTGACAGAATGTCACTGAAGGTCAAAACATGGTTTGTTTGCTTCGAGGTCTTTGTTTTCATTTAATGCTAGACTTCTCAGGTCTCTGTTTGCATTACTGCTTTAGTAAAAGTCTTGCTGTCTTTCATCTCAAAATTTCTGCTAGCCAGGCACTGATCTGCCAGAGGATAAACTGAATTTAGTGCACTGTGCCATAAACTGAGAGAGGGGGAAAGGTGACCTTTGTGTAATAAATGTGTTGATACCATTTTATATGACATGCTTTATGTTAACTTTGCTGATTTTTACCAGTAACAAAAGGGAAAATGTTTTATTAATAAAGAGTAGTGTTAGACAAGCGTTTAGAAAGAGCTGGAGATAACCAAGAGAACAATCAAGTCTGTCAGACTTGGTAAGGGACAGGCAGGTGGTTTTTGGGATGTTTCAGAATGTTCCTGCTTAGTTCTGATGAAGTGCTGGGGAGTTAACACTGATTTATACACAGTCTCTTTCCTGCCTTTCCAGACTGAAGTGCATGCAGATGAATGTGTTATTTCTCATGTCTTGAAATGATGCTCCTACAAAACAGTCAAAATAAACTTTCTTCACTGTAGTGAATATGAAAATTACAGTTTAGCTTGTAGAATGTTTTTGCTGCAGGCTGCAGAATTTTCAGCAGTTCTCTGACTTCAGGTGTCCGGAGTTCTCTGAGATGAATGTTGCAGTTTCCAGGCAGTATTATGGCTTAAAAAAACCACCCAAAAAACCAAAACCCAACCAAAAAAGACAGTTAAAAGTGTCTGTGATTGAAAGACTTTAAATATGCTGTCTTGTGGGCTTATTGACAGTGGCCAGGAAGATTAGGAGGCCAGTTTAAGAGCTTGATTCTCCCAAGCTCCCTCACATGAAGAATACAGTGCTCCCAATTTAGACCCTATAAGAATTGCAGAGCAGCAGCAGCTCTGCAATAGAGAAGTGTATTTTGCTAGTGAGAGACAAACATAAAACAGATGTGCAGTAAAATGAAGTTTGTGCCAGATCCAAGTGCGTCGGGAGGTTTGGTGCAGAGGCTTTTGTACTGCTGGGGATGAGGTGGCTAAACTGAAACTTGGTCTCTGTTTTGGTACTGTAAAAGGTTGAAGGACCTAAGGATGGTGGATGAGGGGGCAGAGGGAAAGAGCTGTTTTGATGTGGGCCTGAATTGTACTACTGCAGAGGAGATGACAACCCAGCACATCTTCACTGGGGATAGAGGAGCTGGGGCAGATTTGCCTTCTCATGGCTAAGGCCAAAGTTCTGCATACAGTTGAATTGGTCTAAGGGTAAATTACCATTGGAGGGGCCAGTCCCGTATCTCTTCTTCTCCAGAGGTCCAAATGCTTCTTTTGCACTGGCTATAGTGGTTGTGCAGGCTCAGTATGTCTGAATCAATGCATTGGGCTGATCAAACAGCAGGCTTACCCTGGAGCCAAAGAGGAATGAGATTCCCTTGGCTCAGCTGGATGAATCAATTTGTCCTGGGGCTGTACCACAGCAGCTTCTGGGAAAAGAGGGAGATAGGACCATAGGCTGCAAGACCACCTCCTTTAGCAGCATTTTCTGCCTGAATCATTGCAGTTGTCACACCAGAAGTGCATCCTAGCTGTGTCTGAAATATTGCTCATCCTCTGCTGAGGGCTTCATCCTATGTCTCTGCCTAGCCAACAGTATTGCTGTGCTGTCATTTTAGATCTGCAGAACCTGTGGGGTTGATTTGAGCATCTAGTATGCAAATGAGGTGACCTTTTTGCTGTGATTACGTTTTCTTTATGAATATATAAATCACAGCTATTTCACCATTAACTCGAGCCCTTCTGTGAAATATGAGAACAATGTGCAGCATTTTAATCTCTTCTGCAGACCTTCCAGTCTCTCTCCCTCCACGGTGACAGTAAACCCCTAAGCAAGCAGCAGTCTCTCCAGGCAAGAAGAGTCCTAGGTCTTCTGCAAATCTACAAGACAAAGCATGTGAAGCTGACTGCCATAGTTGTGAGCCACTTCTGCCAGCACCTGCTTACTCTGGGGCTTCACCTCGGAGGGTCCAAGCCTCCTGTTGTTGTTGTGGCTAGGCTTGGCGAACGAAGCTCCAGGGAGGGCTCCAGCCATGCTCCTCCTCAGCGCCTTTTCCAAGCGCTGATAAAAAGAAGATAGCAGATAGCACCCTCAAGACTAGCAATGGATTTTTTTAGGTGAGACACAGCATGCACAGAGCTGGACCCACCCTTTAGTCCTAAGGTTCATCTGCCAGGGCCTAGCAAGCTTGGACGCTGGCAGCCAAGTCCTTAGGATGGAGGTTTAACCTCTTAGCTGGAAGGCCTTCCAGGGCTAAACGAGCTCCATGTGCCCGGGTTTGGAATCAGAGTTGTCCCTCTCCTAGGATGACTGCCAGAAGGCTAATGAGCTCATGCTACCCATCCAAGGATTCTAGGAACATGGGTATCACTCCCCACACTTTCCCGTGGGCAATGAGTTTAATGCTCCCTCTGCTGTGGGCACAGTTATGGCACCAGGGGCTACAGGAGACCACAAGGGATTTTCAGAGTGTGCCTGAAGCCTCCTGTGGATTATCAGTAAAGATATGCTGATGCCCAGGCAGCAGCAGCAAGACAAGGATGCACAGCCCCTTGTGTTGAGTCTCACTAGGCATTGTCCTCAGCAGAGAGGCAAGATGGGTGGCAGGGGGTGGCAGCCTTTTGTGGGGAGAAGGCAGAAGAACCGCAGTGCTCCCCATCTGCTCACCAGGGACTTGTGAAGCCATCTTCAGAGAGTGGCCTACAGCTGTTTCCTGCAGGGCTTGCTGCTCTTCTCTAAGGCTGAAGTCTTGTTTCAGGTGTTTCTACTTGGTAGCTGGGGATAAAAACAAAAGAAACATTCCCTGTGACTTGTACAAATGAATTTGATGAAGTGTAGGTTGAAAACAACTGTAATGCTTCCTTTTAAGCTGAAGACTGGGATTTATTTCGGACAGCATTTGTAAAGCCTTCCATTCAGAAAAAAAAAAACAACCAAGCAGCTTTTAAGACTATCTACTCCAAAGCTCTTCATATATAGCACAATCTGCTGCTCTTAAATTAGTGGTCAACCTAAAAGTGATTCATCAGAACTGGTGGATTTACAGAAGTATAAATCTAGTGTAAGAAAGAGGAAAATTAGTTCCAGAGTCTCTGAGAGTACTTGAAATTTAAAGGCAAATCTGGCTAGTCTAAAATCAACTGCAGTTGAACCTAGTAAATGTCTAGTATTTAGGATTTTTTTTTTCTTGCTTTTTTGGAATATTTCAACTGGAAAAAGGAGATTCTGTACAACCTTACATTATGGGAAAGATCTGCAAGTCATTTTATGTATGTCATGGAAGTGTTACAGGGGATAACAGTGATGCTGGTTTCCTGTTCAGGGGCAGATGGGAATAAGGATGTCTCTGGAGACTAGTAACTAGTGTGCTGATGAAGAGCAGAATGGATCTGCTGGCATAGGTGTCTGTCTTCAGATAAAGATTTTATTGAGACCTGATTTTATTTTAATCTGACCCAGTGGTCAGGAGTTCTGTTGTAAGTCCTAGTCGAGGTTTTCACTTAAAAATGAATGTCTGATAGTACCTTTTCTTGTTAATGAGAATAATGATGTGCAACTGCATTAACCTAAACATTCAAAGGCACATTAGCATTTCATCCTGCTTTACATGGATTTTTTTGTTGTTTTTATTTGCCCTTGGCTTGTAATGAGCATATTAGCTACAAGCTATCTCTGTGCCCATGGGCAGATCCTGATTCTAAAAGGAAAAGCTGACAGCTGTGGCCAGAGGGGGCTGTTTGATGCAATATAGTGCATTTTGCCAATAATTAGAATTTCCTAAGCATACTTTATGGGGGATGATGGAGGGGATGTACTTGCATTATTGAGTTAAAAAAATTAATGACATTGACATTTTTGGTTATTTTTTCCTTTATGTTTGAAATGTTTAGTGCTTTTATGAGAACCTTGAGAAATTTGCAGTATCTAGACAGAAGTAGTACAGAATGATTTTTCTCATCTGAATTCAATGGCTGCCTGCCTTGCATGGGTGAATGATTACTTGTCAGGGTCCAAAACTTCAAAAATAGACTGTAATACTGGAAAAAAATGTAGAGCAATTTCAAGGAGTCCTGGAAACTTGGTAATGTTCAGGTTTTCTGGAATGCTATACAAGGCACTGAATGTGAATATTACACTTTAAAAGAAACAACTTTGATACACCTGTATCTGTGCACCTGTTAAGTGGAGATCAACAAATAGCTCATGGTTATGTGCATCTCAGGCACAGTCTGAANAGAAGTGTGGCTGGAGCCCTCCCTGGAGCTTCGTTTGCCAAGCCTAGCCACGACAACAATGACGACGATGTGCATCTCAGTCTTCCTGCCAGTATTCTGGGGAAGGAGGGAGGAAAGCATGAGGAAAAACCCACGCTTGAGAGACAGGTCTCAGTGATTTGTTTGATTGACTTCCCCAGGAGCTTTCCATTTATTTCAAGTCACAAGTTGGGAAATTCATGGTGAGACAAAATACAGAACTGTGTAGTTTCCTGTGTGCTTGCAATTACAAGACTGGCAGTTAGACGTTAGTTTTGTAGGGTTTTTTTGTACTTCTGTTAAACTGCAGCAGAGGTGAGAAGAAGGGATGCCTGTTTCTCTCAAATGATAAATGCAGTACCTCTATGGCAATTATAGGCTCAGCTCTTGTTAGATGCATTGGTTGTGTTTTTCTCATTTGCATTCTTGAAGCAGCACCAAACAGTGAAATTTCATAACTCGCAGTCAGCACAGAAGTTGCATTCAAAGCTTAAAATGAATACCTTGTAGAAATTCATTGTTGATGCTGGAGATGGATCTTGCCATACAGCACTGTAAAACAGACTGTATTGTCACCTGAGCCTAGTGTAGGAACTACAAGGGAACGTCACACTACTGTTCTGGGCATCCCTTCACTTTCCAGTTGCTGTAGGAAGCAAGAGCCCACATCCTGTTGGGTGTCCTGAGGAATGCCAAAGAGTTGGAGGTGATTTAAGGTGGAGGCACTCTGTTCCCTCAGGAGTGATTCCTGGGTTCTTGTAGGAGTGAGGAGCACTAGGAAGCCAAGCCCTGATAATTTGAGCATCTCACCAAGTCTGTAGATGATCTATGGGCTCTGCAGAGCACATATGCAGTGCTGGCACTACCCCTGACCTTTTCTTCTCAGAGTTCATTTGACTGTTAAGAAGTGTGTTGTTCATAACTGTAGAACAAAAAAAGACAAGCTAGTGCTGATACTTGTTTCACCCATTGCAGCATAAGAAACAATTTAAGAAACCCTGACATAGTCTTTTGACATATTTGGCTGAAATAGGCATAAAGAAAAAGGAAGAAAAATGGGGCACCCCCCTCTCTTACCTCAACAGAAGCTCAGAGTTGAACTTCTCCCAGCAGACAGATTTCAGTAACCTCAGAGAAAGCAGAGGATGATAGTTCAGCCTTTTCCCCCATCTTTTTCTTTCCCTCTAGTTTTTTAGCCTCTGTTAATCTAGTGTTATGCTTTGGAGGAAGAAGTGTTTTGTTGCTACAAGTTAGTATCTGTTCTTTAACACAGTTCTTACATTTTGAAGTCATGGAAAACAAAGACATACCAAAAGTACCATGAGTGAGTGAATGAAGACTGAGGCCAGAAAGTGCATCAAGCTTCTCTTTCACCACTACAGATTCCAAGGCTATTTAAAGCAAATGACATAAGTGATGTGGCAGTGAGTTGCTGACCCTTATCTCTAGCTGTCACCTCAGTGTCAGATCTGATGGGACCTGGGCATGCAGACACGTGTGTGCTGTGTGCCCAGCAAACCATCCTGCCATAGCTGCATGGAGGTCAGATGCTGGAGGCATCTCTGGTCATCTCCAGGCAACTGTGGCTTATTTTCATCCAGTGACTTTGGCCACAGAGCAGAGATGCTGAGTAAAAAGGGTTGCATGCCTCCAGGAGCCTGTAGGGAGTGTGATTTAAGAAGTTACCTGCAGGTGACAAGGTTTTCCATAAACCTCAGCATACAGATCTTTGTTGTAGAGGTATTCTTCAGTGGTAGTCACTAGTGTGTTGTGCATTAAGTAAAGTTAAAATGCAAAAGTGAAATTTTCAGTGAAATGTGAAGCAAAAAATTAAGAGACCAAAGGCAATAGGCAGTGCAGATTGAAATGCCGAATACTTATAGAATCATAGAATCCTAGACTGGCCAGGTTGGAAGGGACCCTAAAGATCATCTAGTTCCAACCTCCCCACACTGAGCAGGGATGCCAATCACTAGCCCAGGTCACCCAGGGCTGCATCCAGCCTGGCCTTGAACACTGCCAGGGATGGAGCAGCCACAACCTCTCTGGGCAACCTGTGCCANGTACTTTCAGTATCTGGCTTTTGTCTGATGTTTCTGTGGGCATCCTTTTGCAGCTAAAAGGGGAAGAATTGAGGTCAAATTCTACCATGCTGGATGGAGAAGTCATTTGTTTCTCTGCTGGCACAGTCTGCATGGAGGACAATAAAACATGCAAAAGTATTAAAAATGTTGTTCAAGGAAGTGACCTAACCTTAAGGTAGTGGTGAGAGATCACTTCAGTGTAAGCAAAAGTCTTGTGCATCTCATTTATTTGTCTGCCTTCAGATTAATAGAGCTAACAGGTAATTATGAAGACTCTTTGGTCATTAAGTGGTTGGACCTGATATACAACCCAGCTCTCTCTACTAAATTAACCTATCTTCTAATATGCTCAAATGAAATATTTAAAGGGAGGAGAGTACTGCATGGAGGTACAGCACCCTGGAAGGTACTTTTGATGTAGAAAGAGCAGAAGAGAGAGATTGTGGCAGTTTCAGTAGTGGAGTTGGATTACAGAGCTTTTCAGGTGAGCTGTCTAGCAGCTGATGTCAGCTGAACTTTTTGTGGGTGTAGGGGTTTTGTTTGTTTTAAAGGTCCAGCTTATTGCTGGTATATTGACTTGGAGGGAATGGACTTTATCAAGTTGCTTTTATACCAGCTGTACACTGCTCATTCTGTACAATCTGCTTTGATAGTCCCTGCCCTAAAAGAAGACTAAACTCTCTGTATCCCAGTGTTAGATCTGTGAACATCAGGCAAGTGTGGTTCAGAGGTTTGATATAGAATTAATCCATGACAGACTAAATGTGCTATTGCATTAAATCAAGATGCTCTTCTGTAGTCCTTTGTACTCTGAGAGCAAAGGGACTCGAGTAGCCAGCTGAAGCCTGCAAAGGGATGTGGTCAAGAAGAAAAACTGGGAGGAAGATGCCAGGGTTTTAATGCTCTTTCATATCTTTCCTCTGCAAAATATTGTTAGGAAGAACCTTTCTAGTGATGCTTTTTTTGTTTGCAAGGCTCAGTGCCAATGAAAGGCTGTGTGTAGCTCAGGCTATCATTACTGCTATCCATGGGCTAACCATTGCACAGTGTGTGTTTTGTGAGGTCTGTAATCTTCTGACAGGACAGGGCTGTTGAAATGCCACATAAAGTCCATTCCCTTCTTCTTACTAGTTAGCTAAATGATCTTCAGAAAGCTGGTTTGGCTTCATGGCAAACCTTGGAAGACATTCACTAGGGTTTTCTGTATATAAGAACTAATGACTGCATTACAAAAATAGCCCCAGACATCTTTGATGGAGTCATCTTGCTCTGCTCTTCCTTTGTTTCCAGAGTAGCTGCACATAGGCTAAATTAACCTCTTGGACTTAAGTTTACATCATGCAACAAGAGGCTTTAGAGATACTTGAAGGACTCCCAAACCTGTCTCCCCTATACTCCCAGTATATTCCTGCCTCTCTGAAAGCAGGACTCAACTCTGCATGTTTTCATCCTGCTTTGACAAATGCAGACTCCAGGATTGCTCTTGCTGTTGTCCTCCTTCATAGTCCTAACCTATCAAACCAGAAAGGCCTCAGCTCTTCAGTGCATGCCTCAAGAGCCAAATGCACCTTTGCTCCAGCATTGTGGGCATGGTGCTTTCCTCTGGGAACAGGATATCATTGTCACTTAGCAGCTGACAACCTTCTTGGGCATGTGCATATGTTGCAGCACATCCAGGAGGTGGGAAACCAACAGCTGCCATAGTGTATGCCAAAACCATTTGTAGGTGTAAGGTGCAGATTTCTAATGAATCATAGAATCATAGAATGGGCAGGTTNATAATGCAATAATGCTGTTGGTTCTGACAAGGTCATGCTGCAAATCTACCTTTCCTCTCTTGTAGACAGCTCTGTGAAGTGGCTGATGTTGGGAGCTGGGACATCAAGCCCATAGGAGGTTTGTGTGCTAGGAACTGATCATCTCACAGAACAAAACCCAGTCCCTCCTCCATTCTCTCTGTAAATGCTATGTTGAATAGTGGAATAATTCTTAGCAAAGATGCCATGCCTTGTTGAGAGTGTAAAGTAAGGCCAGAAGTGCAGGGGTTACACAGCAGAGAGGCATAGCTGGTTCTGCAGCAATAATAAGAAGTTACACTGCAGTTGTCTCCTGCTCTCTTGGGATGTGGAGCAAGACCAAAGTTAACTTATTTTTTTCATCGACCCCATAATCTGTCAAGTGACTTAAATGTTTGTGGTTTTGCTTTGCAGGAAGCTTCCCCACAAGGGCTGTGTTCATTCTCCAAGTGAGATTACAGGGTGGGGAGAGGTGGTGTCAGTTTAGAAATAGAGAGGGAAGTTCACTCCCCCTTTTAACTTTCTTGGTAACAATGACAAGGCTAACTAGACCTTGAAGTCAGCTTATATTTTAAGTTGGAGATATGCTGAGGGAGGAAAGTGTGAGTGGTTGATTTACTGCAAAGATGTTACAGCAGCTGGACCATTCAGCTGGGTACTTCCCTTCTGTCCTTCAGCACCAGCTTAAAAGGAAAAAAATAACAATTCCACTGACTTAGATTGCAATTAGAAGGAAAAGTTAATGAGGACATATGTTAAGAATGAATAAATGTCCAGAAGAAGTTTATACTTACAGATGTTTGAAACGGTCAGTAGCTTGCAGGCCTTTCATTTCCTTGCCAGGAAGGGACCTCTTGGTCAAATGCCAGGACTAAAGTGTTAGAAAATGAGTCTGTTTATCTCTTCACCATTTGTCATGCTCACTGAACATCTAGATATTTCTTTTCTTTTTTTTTTTTTTTAATTAACTGACTTGCAAATCCCCTCTCTCTCTCTCTCTCCATATTTCTCACGATCTAGACCCCCTGCTCCTCCCCACCAGTTGTGGGTTATTGTTTTGCTTGTCACCCAAAACAGTGCCACTGAATTTTTTATCCAGTTTTAATTTAAAAAGAAAAATCTGGATAATGGGGTTTAATTTGTGGAAGAATAATATCTGCATTGTAAACAAGTAGTTCTTTCAAGATAGATCTTTTGAATAGCTACAAGAAAGATACTAAAGGAAAACCACTCTTGAAAGACCCAGCATGGGAGGCTTTTCTTTTGGGGCTCCCAAAAGATGTTAATGGTTTGTCTTCATCTTAGTTCTGGTTTGGAAGCTGGCTAACCAAAATGTACAAATGAAGTTTTTGCTTATCCTTTTCAAGAAAAGTGTTGCCTCAGAGCCGACAGCCCTGACAGTCAGGCTGTCAGGACAAGGAGGAGTCTCACATCCTCAGGGTGAAGGTGGTTTCTGGCATTGATCTAGAAAAAAAAAGACAGAGGCTCCTCTCCTGTGTACCCTTATGTGGTTGTGAGCTATGCTGGCGATGGTACATGCCTTTGGTAGGGCTTGCCATGCCAGACAGGTCTAAACTGAAAGCTTAGATACTATATGCCTATGGGTAGGGTGTGCTCACTAGCCTTCTGGCAGTCAACCTAGGAGAAGGACAACTCTGATTCCAAACCTGGGCAGATGGAG
>VWZO01020106.1:30179-42351 GCA_013396975.1 Bucco capensis
GCTGCCAGCGTCCAAGCTTGCTAGGCCCTGGCAGATGAACTTTAGGATTAAAGGGTGGGTCCAGCTCTGTTCATGCTGTGTCTTACCTAAAAAATCCATTGTGCAGGCTCGGGGGTGATGATGATGTTACCTCAGAGTGAAGCATTTGCAAACAGTGTTTTTCTCTTCTTTGTGCAGGTAGCCTAAAGAAGTTGGAGGTTGTATGCAGCTTGGGGAACATACATACATACATACATACAATTATGTACATACATAATTGTGTGTGGCACTTATTTATATGCATACAAGAACTAGACATTTACAGCCATACTTTCTAACAGAGTAAAAATATCATTTTCTTAAAGCTGGTTTCTTTATACTCACTTGTAAAATACAAAATGACCAAAAAAATGTACATTCTTATTGAGTTTCTTTTATAAATTATTTATTTTTCGTGGGGATTAACTTGAGCAAAGATAGTAGTTTGTAATTTCTTTAATGGCTTGTAGCTGTAAAACTGCTGGAGAGATTTTCTGCATTGAAGTTTATTGTTACTCTGTGCTGGTCATTTTGACATCAAACCATGCTTTCCCCAACATCAACATCAGCTGTTTCGGCATAGCTTAAAGCTTCTTGCTTCCCATGAAGTTTTGAGATGTTGGTTATCTTAAGGCAGTGGTTTACTGATCCAAAATGAGATGCTGTGCTCTGTGGTATTACAATTACTGTTTTTGTACAGATTTCTTTTTCAAAGAGGAACCTTGCAAAACCTAATGGTAAACTCAGGAAAGCAAGAGGCTGTTTGACTGAAGACCCTCTCTGCTTTCTTCCCTTTTCAGATAATCTGATTTCTGATGCTGCTCAGCATTCTGTAACATAATTCTGAGTAGACTAAATGTTCAGCTTCATCTAATGACTTCTGTGTACTTTTGAGCAGACTGCATAAATTATATAGTAGAAGATTCATGCACAAAATATACAAGTACTGAGTAGCAGTAAATGGGGTTTGGGGATGACATTCCCTCCCTGCAGATGGCCCATTTAAGAGACTTCCTCTTGACAGCATCTGCCAAAGGTACCTTTGTAGGAGGAGGGAGGAGAGTAAAAGGATGAAATGTAATCCTGACATGGTCTTAAAGAACAAGCTGTGATTAAACATCTTACTTGATAGCCTGTCCTCAGATTTAGGGATCAGATAAATTGGGGGCATTTCTTTCTCTTGGTTTTGCGTTCGTTTTGTAGACTGCAAACCAACAGTATCACAGTATCCCAGTATGTCAGGGGCTGGAAGGGCCCTAGAAAGATCATCTAGTGCAACCCCCCTGCCAGAGCAGGATCACCTAGANTGAGAAATAGAAAAGTAAAATAATCTGGATTTTGCTGAAGAACTTGGTAATGAAATGGGAGAGCAGTGAAGGAAGGAGCCATCCCATGGTGGTGTGAGTGCCATCCCTCAACCAGGGGAACATGTAGTTGCTGTCTGGGGTGCAGAGCTGGGGCACACTCTATGAATAAAGATGTAAAAACAGACTCCAAGAAATGAAATGTAAATTCTGTGATCTGTGCCTAGAAATCAGGGAATGAAGAGTCTGGGCAGGCTGATGGCAGGGTTGGGGGGGGGATGCCCTTTGGGTCAGCACTTGGATGTAAGAATGGTAGGCAAAAATGATATGTTGTTATAATGAAAGTTGTAAGTCTTCTTGAGCAAAAAAACGTTCTATAAATCAGACATTATTTGAGACTCTTGTTTATATTTAGAGGAAAGTAATGGTGATTTTCTTCTTCCAAAAGATAATTACTGTAAGCAGTAAACATCAATAGTCAGCGTTGCCAGAAGACTCTTTGGAATATTCCAACAAGCAATTGCCAATTAGGAGGCTATAGCCCATACCTAAGGGGAGGCTTTTTAAAGTACAACCCCTTAGGGTGGAGGGAAACCTTCTAAAAGGTATTGTAATGGCCTTTTATCTCTAATTGGAGGCTCTCACAAGCATAGTAAACATTTTCTAGAATGGAATTCATTCTGGAAGTTGAATTGAAAGCTATGGTCTATACAGGATTCAGCCAGCCAAGTAACAAAAAGCCAACAGAGGATGCTATTTTCTGTCCTCATCCTAAAATGTGTGTTTTCTGGAAAGCATCTCTTGTATAAATGGATTTGTACCTCCTAGTATATTGTTTGTCAGTGAGATCTACACGAAATATGCTTACTCTACAAGTTTAATTATCTTCCCTCTAATTGCTAGCCTTGCTTTTTTCTTCAGTGTTAAAAATTGTGTGGATTCAGCTAAGTGGTTTTTTTTGTTTGGTTTGGGTTTGTGGGTTGGTTTTTTTTGTTGTTTTATTTTTTGTTTGTAGCTGTAGTTCTGGCAAGTTTGCCCAGTGGTGCTGCTGCAAGATAGGCTGCAAAAAAACCTGCTCTCTCCTGGTCCTTGGGCAAACCAAGCCACCACCTTCCCAAAATAATCTTACTTAACACTCTCATAGATGTATTGGCTTTTTGCATTTGGCTCATGGCTTACAATCAATGAATGCCTTTGGTCAGGAAAGCATCTTTCTAAAAAGGATGATTTAATGCCATTCTTTGTCCTTTTCTGTATAAATAAGTGTGTAGTTCATCTTGATGAAGTGAGGCACTTGTTTGGGGTTGGATTTTTTTCCCTGGGCAATTAGAAGGCTTTTCTTATTGCCAGATATTTCTGATAGTTGTTTGTTGTTTTTTTTTTTGCCTTTCCATCTCTAGTTTAGTAAGTCTGAGAACCACAGACCCTTTCAAAGACTAGATGTAAATTTGCTTTCCTGAAGGATTGATGTTGATAACCTTGAACCTTGGCAGATACCTTGTCCCTGATCTTGTATAGAGGCTTCCATGGGTGGGTGGAGTTATTCCAAAGTTTGGGGTTTTTTTTTCATGTTTGAAAAGGATTCTGAAAGTATTCTCTTCTTTTTCTATTCCTACTTGTGATTCAAAATAAATAATATATTTCCCATGTGGGAAAACACCAGAATAGCAGAGAAGGAAACAAATGACCCAAATTCAGCAGGTGAGCAGCACAGGCTGTCCACTGTCAGGTAGCTTGCAAAGATCTGAGAGCTGTTCCCACATGAAAGGCTCTTTTTCTCCAGGGATGCTGCAGGGTCTGGGAAGAGGAGAGTCAGAGAAAGTCTTACAGTGTTACTTTTTTCAAGGCAACTGTGTTGTAAGTGATTGTTATTCAGACTTTGCCTGATAGTCTGCTTCCATTATCCATATCTACCCAGGCTGGTACCCTCATTGGTTGTGTAGCCTTGCAGAATTCCTCCTCCTTTCTATTTTGTGTCCTTCAAATACTTTCAGGTAATGATCATGACTCCCTCAGTTGTTGCTTAGCCAAGATACACAGTATGTTCCTCTCTTTAATCTTCCAATAGTAATTGCTCTTGCCAGGCTCCTTCTTAGATTTGTTGCTTAACTTCCTTTGGTTTATCTTTATTCTTCTCCTTTTTTAGACATGGACAAACAAAGGATTTGTAGGACTAGTAAGAGAATATCATAGATTGAGCCTGTATCATTAATTATCCTGCCTCTAGGCTTCCTGGATGTAGAGTGTGCTATGTCACTTGAAATGGAGCATCAGCATCAAGGAGATGCAATGAATGTAAGGGGTTTTTTTGGGTGGAAGAGAAGCCTAGCACTTTGGCCATACTCTGGTTATGAGAGGCTCTAGGTTTCTGGTCATTTTGTAGCTGTATTTTCTTGACCAGGTAACCCTTAGTCACTTGGTATGTTTGAATGGCAGAGTCTTACACTTTGGCCACAACAACCCCATGCAGNTGGATGTGGCACTGAGTGGCATGGTTTAGATGTTGTGGTGTATTGGGTCATAGGCTGCACTTGATGATCCTGGGGGTCTTTTCCAGTCTTGGTGATTCTGTGATTCTGTGATTTTAAACCAAAGATCAAGGAGCAGTTGACAGAAAGGAGTTGTTACAAATGTACAAATGATGACAACTCCTATTCCAGCAAAAACTAGTAGAAGTTTTGGGGCAAGTTACAGAAGAACTATGTCTGATTTCATGCCAGACATTTTATATCAGACAATTAAAATTATTTAGGAAAGCTGGATATCTGAAACAGAATTGTCCCATCTGGCAGCTGTCTGCAAGAGATCACTGCAAGCAAGAATGATCTGTTCTTTTCCCCCCAAATAAAATATGCCACGAATTGAAACTACTAACTACTTGTCAGATTGGGGCAGGAAGTTTATTGTTCCTGTAACAGTTAGGTATCAGACTCTGGAGTGAGATCTGAAGGTAGTTCTTAGGGTTTCTCTAGGTTCCTTTTTACAGCAGGGTAAAACATCCCTTATATACCATTTCTTACAAGCCTGAAATTTTCCACTGGGTTACATCAGCTATTTACCCTACAGAGATTAACCTTATTGTTAGACAGGATTACAGAGGTGTTATGTGCATATGCAAGGTATCTTTGTGTATCTTCAATTCATCTCACACATCTCAAGGTTTCTTTCCCAGTAATCCAATGATATCTTGCTTTATTCATTTTGGCTAGTTTCATCTGGTTTGCTCTCTACAAAAATATGCTTTTCCAAATTTAAGAGCAGCCTTAGAAGAAATTGTGTGTTGAGTTTCATTGCCCCAGCTGGGTGCAGGTAGGCACCAGTGAGGAAAGCCTCATCTCCAACCTGAAGCAATGAGCATTGCCTCCCAGAATTGTTATCTAATAGGTAGAATCTTTCAAGCTCTGAGTTTCTTTCTGGCATAGCATCTTTTTCTTCAAAAACAGAGGGAAACAACAAATATAATAGGATTTGAAATGCAGTTAGCAGCTCTGTCGTCCTTCTCTGTTCGGCCAGCTGCCTTGTGTCAGTTCTAGATCTCACTTGTAATGAAGAGAGCTATTTAATTACTGTGTTCTGTCTGTCTGTGTATCTTGGAAGGTCTGCTGGAGATGTATTAAGAAGAGAAGCCTGGCAATCAGAAGGCTTAATTTTATTAGATGGAGAGGTGCATGTCCAGTGGAAAAAATGTTAGGCCTCCTCAAAAGGAAAAAGAAAATTCCAGCAACTGCTTGCTTCCATGTGTTCCTAGCTCTTTGTGGATGCTCTGGGGAGAGAGATGATGACTGCCTCTTTTTTTTCCTCCTCTGGAAACTTGCTTTTGGATTGGGGAGGGGGGGGGGAGGGAAGAAGGGAAAAAAGTTGTCATTCTGGGTATTCTCCATGAATTTGTCCTCCTCCTTCCTGAAATGAATGCCTCTTTCCAAATCCCATGTTTCCTTTCTTGTGACTGTATGAGAACATCATAACTGACAGGTAGTCTTCCCTCTGACAAGTGGTGTAACACTTAACAACCCTGTTGGTAGTATAGTTTTCAACATTGTGTTGATCATTAAAGAATTTGGGGGATTTTTTTAATGTAAGTCATGAGATACCACACTTAAATCTGAAATATTTTTCCCCATGCTTGGAACCAATTGCCTGGATGTTAGATGCTGGATATTTATTTATTGCTGAAATAATCCTTTTCACAAAGGCTATTGAGGATAGCAAAAACTTCTTTGCAAGTACAGCCATTTTCTTTTCATAGGAAATACTGCTTTATACACAGTTCATTTGCCATGTTTTGCCTTTCTCCAGCTTGATTATTTCCTTTTGGAAGTCATCAAGGTTTTATTGACCAGCACATGGAGAGTAGAATAGTTCCTTATAGTAAGGAGATGACTGGTTAGATTTAAAATGATTTCATCCACAAATATTGGCTTCTGTATGAGTGTATATGTTCATACCTGAAAGACTCAATACTTAGGGAAATAATTGATATAATAGGAAAAGAACTGAAAGTTTATAGTTTATAGTTTGATATTTTATTGACTCTTTTTATAGCAACCATGGACACATCACTTTTGCTCTGCTCTAGCACCACAGAGGTGGGAACTAAAGAACTGCAAAGCTGGAAACCCTCAGCAGAAGTTTAGACTGTTCTTTGTGTTGCAGAGACCAGATCCTAGTACACAGAAGTAGTCTACCTAACAGCAAAATAAACTTGCTTACCTAAAGCTTCTCAGAGTGCTGCTTTCATGACCAAACCCCAGACAAATAATCCTGTAAGCTAGAGAAGAACCTTCCTGGAATCCCCATTCTTGTCCTATAAACTGGCAAGGCAGTATATTGTCTTTCTGAAAAGAAAAAATTGTTCAGAAATGAGAAAGAACAAAAAGGCATCCCTTGGATTTCACCAGGTCCCAAGGTGTTGAAGTAATGTATTTTTAAATGCCTTTAGTGCTACATCTCAGGCTTTTTCCAGAGTAGAAAAGATTGGATGGCTCAGTGGTCATCATCATGTCCTTAATGAAAGCTTGAGATGAGCAAGTTTCAAAGCAATATTTGGGGTTGATCTTGGCAAAATTCCCTATTTATTTAACTTTTTTTAATGTAACTGTGATGGTGAACTTCTTTTGACCAAATTTATTGCTGTTCAATGATCCTTGAACTGAGAGGTAATGTTTTAAAATTGGATCTGCTGTCCAGCTCTTAGATATTGGCTTTTTATTTATTACAACTAGCTAAAGGGCTGCAAGGTATTACTTTGCTGTGTATAAGAAAAGTGTTTATTTCCTTCTTCCCAAAACCTGAAAAATGCATTAGACACAGTTTTGCTCTTCAGAGCATTTGCACATTTTCTGCTGAAACCATATTATGCAAAGAGAAAGTCCTAATACCACCAAAAAAAAAAAAGCCTTGCAAACAGATAGCTTTTGTCAAACAGCTAATTTAATCTAATAGAAATAATGCCTTTTTTTTTTCTAAACAGAAGCCTTCTAAAAGCAAAGACTTAAAGGGGTGGGAAGCAACAGTGATGTTTTGTTGTCAATCCTCTCCTCCTGTCGTGTTGTAGTAGTAGTGATGCACATGTTGTGCACTGTTGCTTCCATTATGCTGTGTGAGGCTGGCAGCAGGGCACGAAGGCAACAGAAAAGCAATTTTTGACCAAGCAATTAAAAAGCTCTCCATAGAGATGAGGACTCAAACTACTCTCCAGCCTGAGTTTTTGTTCCTGTTGGTCATTCTCTAAGAATAGGAACAAAAGAGCTTTTATATCCAAAGGAAGAATAGAGTTTATAACAAGGTAGAAGCAATAACTGAGAATTAAGAATGGGAAGAGCCACAAGAAGAGAGGCATCTATTAATAAAGCAAAGTGCACACATGGACAGACACCTGAGTTTATTAGCAGTGTTCCAGCCATCTTTAGCCCTGCCTCAAAAGCAAATGTGCTGGCTTTGCTTTGGCAGTCTGTTAAATGCATGACTCTATCACCACAGAAGTTGAACAGATTTGAGACTGAAATTGCAGAAATCAAGTCTATCTGGTGTCTTTGTCTAGCATTAAAAATTCTTTGACCACCACCACAGCTAAATTTTAGGAGTAAATTCTTATTATACAGGCTTAAACTGTCACGTGCAGGAGGGAGCAGGCTTTCCCCTTGCTTTCACAGTGGAGAAGGGAAGATGCTCTCAGGTCTAGTGCAACATGTGTTGGAGCAGTCTGAGTTTGGCACAACAATGAGGTATTGTCATTTCATGATTCATTTTACTTCCATAAATCATGTTAAAATGGAAAAATAGAAAATAATGCAAGTAAAATGAACATTTAAGAAACCAAATTTGCTATTATTAAAGCCCTTTGCAAATACCGAAGTAGAACATTACATGGAGTTGCTTTGGGCAGGCTTCTTATTTGTCCTTTCAGGGAAGAGATTCCTGTAATCTGTGATGCCCCTTCAGTGTGCTTTGTGAGTGGAAACACTGTGTATACCATTGCAGAAATATCTCTTCCAGGCAGATGTGCTTTGGGAAGTTCAGAGAAAATGTGGTACACAGCAGCCTGAACCTAATTCTCTTAGCAAACCAAGTGGTTCCAGCAGCAACATTGCCATTTCTGGGCTTCAGTTAGGTGCTCATCTGGATTATTGGGGAGGGAAATGATACTGGAAATAGTTTTTACAGAATCCCAGTATGTCAGGGGTTGGAAGGGCCCTAGAAAGCTCATCTAGTGCAACCCCCCTGCCAGAGCAGGATCACCTAGAGCAGCTCACACAGCAATGTGTCCAGGCAGCTCTGCAATGGCTCCAGACAAGGAGACTCCACAGGCTCCTGGGCAGCCTGCTTTTAGTGTTTGGTGTGTATGTTTATATTAGCAGTTGTCTTTTTATCTGCCCTGTGTTACTGCTCCAGTAAAAATGCATTTTACATGCAGCTGATGATAATCAACCTTTGCAAATCCATTGGACTCAGTCTTAGAGGAGCAGAAATGGATTGGTTGGAAAAAGAGGGAGACGATCCTTGACAAACTCATGATAGATGATTCTTGACATGTTGTCTCTTTTTTTTTCTATGCTTTCATATAAAGGAAAATAATATATGGGAGAAAAAAAGGAAAATTAGGTATCTTGTTTTCTGTGTTTGGCTTTAGAGACTGCAGTGATTTTACTAAGATACTCAAGTTTGATTAACCAATTCATTAATTGATTGAGAACTTGTATAGCTTCTGCTAGCAATTCCACTTCTCAACTTCCTTCATTACCAGTATTTTTTTCAAATGAGGATTAGTTTTAATATAGTGTGATGCACTTAAATGATTTTCTTTATGTGATAAATTTCCTTGAAGACTACATTTAATAAGCCATTACCAGTGAAGACTGGAATTGCACATTACCCAAATGAATGTTTGACAAGCATGATTTTTTAAATGTACATTGTTTTCTCTTTTCATGGGATTGTAAAATTAAAAATGCTTAGTGTAATTCAGTTTCAACAAATGGTGCTTTTAACCAATTGAAAAATAATCACTTTTTCTTTCTATTAAGCAATTTAAATATTTTTTACCAAGCAACTAGATTATTAGCTTAATATGCATCACTTATTTTGACCAACACAGGAGGTAAAACACCCTGCATAGTTGTCCCTTACTATAGTCAATCTGTTGTAACTGAAAACCCCTGAAGGTTTAAGCAGTAAAGCATATTGCATTCATTTCATAGTATTAAAACTATCATTTTGTCTGACTAGCACAAGTTTGCATAAAAATAACAATGTAGAGGGAGTGGAGAGGTAAGGCAAAGCAGCTGAAAACTAAGTGCCATGCCTGTTTAAGCTCTTTGCTCCAAGACATATGATGGAGGTGGTGGCTGTACAGTTAGAGGAAGCAATAATGGAAATGGAGATTACTACAGGTGAGGTGACCTTCCTGACACTGATCTCTGAGTGTTTCCATACTAACATGATTTCAATATTAATCATTTGAGTTTGAGGTTTTATTTTTGCTGTCACAACTTTGCACTTTGAATGAACTACAGATAAAAATGAGTAGGTGGATGTGTAACTATTTACATGTCACTTGACATCAGGCATGATAGTTTTAACAGTAAAGAAGATACTCTTCATAGAATTAGTTTGGGGGAAAAATGGATTTAAATACTAGCATGTAGAATTACTTTAATGAAGAATGATTCAAAAGATAATTCTGAAGTTTTATCTCATCATAGCCTTCTGATACAAAGAGTCTGTTACTGTAAGTTTCTGTTTCTATCCATAGTTGGGTGGATTGGAGGAGGGGAAGGGCCTGTTTGGCTTGTCTCCCAAAGTTCTGGTACCTCAGATTTACATGGAAGAAGGAATTTGTCTAAGGTTGTGCTTTAGTGGTCTGCCTGGTCCTGCTTTTGTAATATATGCACCATCCTGATTGTCTACATAACTTAAAACGCAACGATGAAAGCAGGGTAGTTTAGATGGGATGATGGGTCAGTATCTTTAAACATTTTGCTGATTTGGTTTGCATCACTGTGGTTTGATTCACTGAATCAAGAATAGTTTCCCCTTTCCTGGAGTCAGAAACTCAGTTTCTTGTTAGATTTGTGTGCACACTTTTGTTCCTGCTGTGCTTGGTTTCTTCGATAGCCTTGATTTACCTACTGGCATCTTGGTGGTTCAATCACAGATCATCAGCCTTTTGTGCTCCTGCCTGCCCTTCCAGCCTTCATCCTGCCTTTTGTCTCTTTGGCGTGGGGATTGATCCCTCCTGAAGAGTGCTGTCAAATTCAGTCAGTGGTAGGAGGAGGCCATCTCAAAGCAGGAGGAGAAAATGGCCAGGTCCCAAAGGCTGAGCCTGGCTCAGCAAGGCTGGTGGTGGGCAGGGAGAGCTCTGTGTGGGTGCCACCATCAGAATGTAGGAGTGTGAATATCCCTGGACCCTCTGACTGTATGCAAAGTGAGCAGCTCTGAATAACAACTTTGTGCTGCAAGAACTGAACAGAGGGAGCAGGACTAATAGAAGAGCTTCATTGGTTCTCTTGGACATTTGACATTCAGGCCTTGTAAAAGCAAGCAGCTCCTTTTGACTCAGTTCTGTTCATCAGACCTAAATCACTGTCTGTATTCATCATGGCTAGGCTTGGCGAACGAAGCTCNTGTCTGTAGTACCTTCACACAAAGGAAGGTGAGGGGAGTTGTGTGTTTTAATCTCCACCCAGATTTGTTGTGGTTGTTTCCAAGATGACCAGTGTGGCTGCCTCTAAATGATGTGATCGACAAGATGTAGTTCATCTAGTAAAGATTGTATTTGCTGCAGAAAGCTTTAAGCAATCTCCCTTTTAAAAGGAGATTAGCCTTTAATTCTTCAAAGTTCAAAGGCAGATCCAAAAGATTTCCTGACTTCTCTTGGTCTTGGATAGCCCTGGGCTTCTCACAGTGTTTAGTATCTCTTTATTATGTATGAGCTAAAAATATTATGCCTATTATATATATAGCCTAGCATACCTTGTCCTGAAAATTTTGTTTAGAAGCAAAACTGTACAGGCATTAAGGAAGTAAATGAATATCCCTGTATCTCTGCTCAAGAAGAGATAATAATTGGAGTTGAAGCTAACAATCTTTCCATTAAATGTTTTTTTTTTCCCCATTGCTTGCAAAATTAACCATATATAAAATGTATGACTTAAGATGCTTTAATCCACTAGAAAGGATTTCTAAAAACCGTTGAGGTTTTGCTTGTTGCTTGCTTCAGATTCAGAGCTGAAAGGATTCTTTTCCATAGTGTAAACATGGGAATGTTTCTTGTTCACCTTAACGATGATGAATAGCCACACTCTTCCTCCTTCACTAGGCTTTTGTCCAGAGGTAGCATTAACAACCCTCTCTTGTGCACATAATGGTCATAGTTTTGCTCCCCTCTCTTGAGTTGAATTCAGAAGTTACATCCTAGTGTAACATTGACATGATCAGAGCCTTTGCAGGTTTGAACAGGGGTTTGTGGGACCCTGTTACTGGGAGGGGAGTGGGAGCTGGTGGCTGAGAACAAGGGCAGGGAGCAGGGAGAAACAATGGGGCTGCATTCCTAGATACACAATGCATTGCAGGTTGAGCACAGTGGACAGTATTTTATCTGATAGATTGCTCCAAGAATTGCTTTGTGGTCTCTCCTTTTCAGCATCAGCTCCTTGCTGCTTCCAACTGGCACAGCTTTTCATATGCCCTTGTTTTGCAGTCTTCCACTATTTCTGTTGCTGTTCCATACTTAGCTCATCACACTTTTCTTCAGTGGCCTATTAAAGCTTCCCTCCAGATCCCTCCTGCTCAGTTGGGTAATGCTCAACAACTGATGGGAAGTGCTTTGTTTGTGCCCATCAACTGCAACACAAACTGGAGAAGACATTAGCCCTTGTCAAGTGCCAGTGCTAATTGTGACCCATGCTGTGGGGGTATTGTCAGGACTGTTTCTTGTATGGTGGCAGGAGCCTTTGCCAGAGCAGCTGGTATCCATTCAAGGTCAGGGCTTGGGTAGCAGTCCTCCAGGGGTGAGTACACAAATATCTAGCTATAGCTCCCTGGCAGGGTTATATCAGATTAGAGGCTTTGGAAAGACCAATCACCCTCAGACACCAATTCTCATCTAGACTGTTTACCTGTAGGCAGTCTCAAGCTCAGAACTGTAAACAAATTTTTCAGTAATTTTCCCCTCTGGATATCTCTCTGTATAAACCACTTTTGATCTCTACTGACTCAAGCTCTCCTCTTCAGAAACACTACTTAAAACAGGCTCTTGTTTCAGTTTAGTTCAAATCTATTTCAGTATCAGGTTATGAGAGCATCTGCCCTAGGAGGACAGGCTGAGAGAGCTGGGTCTCTTCAGCCTGGAC
>VWZO01020106.1:52523-80256 GCA_013396975.1 Bucco capensis
AGCTTGGGATCATCTGCAAACTTGCTAAGGGAACACTCTCCCCCTTCATCCAGATCATTGATGAATATATTGAACAGTCCTGGCCCCAGCACTGAAGTTTGGCAATGAGGATTCCATGGGAGACAGTATCAAAAGCTTTGCTGAAGTCAAGAAAAACCACATGCACTGCCTTCCCCTCATCTCTCCATCTAGTTATGCCATCAGAAAAGGCTATCAGATTAGTCAAGCAGGACTTCCCCTGTTGACTACTCATGATAAGCCTCCTTTCCTCCAAATGCTTGGAGATGGTGGCAAGAACAATCTGTTCCATCACCTTTCCAGGGATGGAGGTGAGGCTGACTGGCCTAGAGTTACCCAGGTCATCTTTCTTGCCCTTTTTGAAGATTGGGATAACATTGGCCTTCCTCCAGTCCTCAGGCACCTCTCCTGTTCTCCAGGACCTCTCAAAGATTATGGAGAGCAGCCTAGCAATGACCTCTGCCATTTCCCTCAGCACTCTAGGATACATCCCATACGGACCCAAGGAGACTTATTAAATTTTGTTAGGTTTTGGAGTTTTATATAGTCTTGTAAAAAATTAAAGTTGATTTGATTGGACTTCCTACATGAACATTCTATGGCTGGTTGGTTCAGCCTTTTCTTTCCTTGCTCAAATGCACTCTAATATTCAGGCTGCCCTCCTTTAGTTGTTGAGTTGCACCATGAATCAGTTGTTTCATGTGTGTGTAATGTTTTTTAGTCAATTGATGTGGGCATTGAGTTACGTAATGGTGAAAGACATTGCAGCTATAATTAGCTTTAATCTACTGTGCACTATCAAGATAACCTAAAAGCCCAAGCACTTTTCTCTGAGTTATTGTTGGTAGTTGCATTTAATAATCACAATTTAAAAATCTGTTAAATTTTTAATCATTCCACTGTTTCATGTTAAATGAACAGTTTTCTTTTGAAAGGTGGAGTGTTCCTCTCTGGAAATGGACTGGTATTAACCAAAGTCACCTTCCTGTTCTTCAGAGCATGTAATATTTTACAGCTGGCTTCAGTTTTAGGAGTTGTGACAAAAATTGCACTTTCACCTAGATAAGGGTTGGGAGGAGAGATAAAGTGATTGTTCAAGGTTACATCGTGAAATTCCCTCTCGTCTCCAGCTGTGTTGTAATTTCTCATTTAAGGTGATAGTGGTGCAGCAGAAACTAGATAATGGCCCATAAATAAACTTGAAAAATCCATATTTCTCTTTTTATCATTGGCAATACCTGCAAGTGGGCACTGCCACTTAACTTGTACCAAGCTGTAAATAAACTGTATTTTTCAGCCATTTATTGCTTCCTTCAACTCGCTATGCAAATCTTGAGCCTGAGGGAGATTTTTCTCACAAGGACTTTGCATGGCATTGTGTTTTCCTGTGAAGATCCAGGCAAATTCTCACTCTGATTGTAAACCTTTGCCAAAGCAGCTTGCTAAATGCTGAGAGTTGGTGGGATCTGTTTGCCTGCTTTGTGTTTGCTTTTTGGGCTGGCATGCTCTTTCTGGACATTTTATGTGGAATAATTGGGGCAGAGGAAGAGAATAAAAAGATATCAAAGTGTGCCACACGTAGCCTACTGCTTGGCAAACTTGATAAAGGAACAGACCTAGGACTGGATCTGATTTCCCCAGACACCAGTCAAGTACAAATGCTTTCATAGCCTTCAGTGCCTGAGGCAAGCTGGAAAGAATTACTGCCCCTCCTAGTCAAAAGCCACTTGCACAGTAAACAAAACAGTCACTAAACAATTTGCTGCCCTTGATATTTTGCTGACCTGTGTGACCCTTTGCTGCCTGCCTGCATGAAGAGCTGCCCCTGCAGCAGCAGCTCTGCAAAACTGCAGCAGTTCTATGTGCTTGCATGCTGCGTTCTGGAGCTGTGTGCTCGTGTGTCAGAGCAGAAATGTCTTGTCTGAGGAGACGCTGAGGTGGCTTCTCTTGCCTGGGAAGACAGAGATGTGTAGTGGATGTAGGAGGAGTAGGAACTGCTTGGGCTGAGGCTGATGGTGCCCTGTGCTGTGGGGAACTGCCTGGCTCAGCCCTGGCAGTGGTAGCAGTGGATCTTCCTCACTTCTCCTCTCCTGACCTCTGTTTTGCTTCTGCAGGGAGACATGTTCCTCAGGTTCATCCAGTAAAGTAGCATTAAGAGGGACAGGGAGAGAGGTTGTGCCCCATTGCCTGCCCGCTTTACTGGACAATTCCTGATCCAGTGCTTGACAACTCTTTCTGTGAAGAAGCTTTTCCTAATATCCAAAGAAATTTTTCATAATATCCACACATTTTAAATAATAAGAAAAGATTTCTAGATCTATTTTCTAAACCTGGTGTCAGGTTTTCAGGACAGTGTTTTGAGAGATGTTTTGGTTTTCCTCATTCTTTTTTCTGGTTCATCTGTGGAAGTCTTAGAATCATAGAATCACAGAATGGTTTGGGTTGGAAGGGACCTCTGGAGCTCATCTAGTCCAACCCCCCTGCACTGGGCAGGGACATCCCCAACTAGATCAGCTTGCCCAGAGCCCTGGCAAGCCTCACCTGCAATGCCTCCAGGGATGGGAACTCAACCACCTCCCTGGGCAACCTGGGCCAGTGTTCCACCACCCTTGTGGGGAAGAACTTCTTTCTAATATCCAGTTTAAATCTACTCCTCTCCAATTTAAAACCATTGCCCCTTGTCCTTTCACTGCAGTCTTCTGAATATAGGTCTTGCCTCTTTGTTAGAATGGCTTTAAGAGTTGTTTCTGGATCTTTTGTAGAGCTAGCATGAGTTCCATTTGCTCTTCATCCATCATTAGGTAAGAGCATCCCTAGTCGTCGTCGTGGCTAGGCTTCACGAACGAAGCTCCAGGGAGGGCTCCATCCATGCTCCTCCTCAACGCCTTTTCCAAGCGCTGATAAAAAGAGGATAGCAGATAGCACCCTCGAGCCTGCACTATGGATTTTTTTTAGGTGAGACACAGCATGTGCAGAGCTGGACCCACCCTTTAGTCCTAAGGTTCATCTGCCAGGGCCTAGCAAGCTTGGACGCTGGCAGCCAAGTCCTTAGGATGGAGGTTTAACCTCTTAGCTGGAAGGCCTTCCAGGGCTAAACGAGCTCCATCTGCCCGGGTTTGGAATCAGAGCTGTCCTTCTCCTAGGATGACTGCCAGAAGGCTAATGAGCTCATGCTACCCATCCAAGGATTCTAGGAACATGGGTCTCACTCCCCACCCTTTCCCGTGGGCAATGAGTTTAATGCTCCCTCTGCTGTGGGCACAGTTATGGCACCAGGGGCCACAGGAGACCACAAGGGATTTTCAGACTGTGCCTGGCATCCCTAGTAGTGATGGGGAGAATGCATCTGGCAGAACAGAGAAAGAAATGATGTGTCCTATGTTATCTCCTAAAATATCATGCAGTACACTGTCCCAGGTGAAGGAGATTCCTTTGCTGTTTGTCTTAGCTCTGCCACCCTGCATCCAGATTTTGAGAAGAGCATTTGTGTGTGCTACCTTTGAAGCTGAGACTTTTTTAGTCTCCCCATCTTTCCGCTTTGGGAGAATGATAGAAAAGATCTCACTGGCATCTTAAGAGACAAGGACCTACACGTGTCATATGTAGAAGGCAGGTTAAAAAAAAAGACATGATAGAGACAAGGTGTATGAAAGAAAGGGAGATTAATTGCTACTAAAGCAAGTGAACATTGCAGTACTTAGCAAAAGAGCAGAAATCTATCAGATCTGAAGGTAAGCCAAAGTAAAAACAAAGCTCTGCAGCTGTACATGAGACAGCTGAATGGGATTTGTAAATAGATTGAATGCAGTTACTGATTTTTATCTTGGGGGCTTTTTGAATACCACAGATAAATCACAGTTGCATGACTAAAATATCAGATGTCTCAAGTTATTCTGTTTCCTTGATCCTCAAAGAAATTGTTGAAGTGTAGTATTGGAAACAGCCAGCAACAAAGGAGTTGAGGAAAAGGCATGTAGATTGGTGATCCAAGTCTTTTAGGTATCAGTAAGTTTTAATGTGCAGAATGCCAACACGTGCACATCAAAAGTGGCATCGCTGCATTTCTGTTTTAAAAAGCATTGTAGTGAGCATTATCCAAATGTTAGCCTCTAATGAAGAACAGCAACCTTGTTGTGTGCTTGTGAGCCAAAAGTCTTGATTTTACCATACCAGATTGACTGTATAGAAGTCATTTGTGGTATCACTTAACATGCTCCTTGGTAATTTGTCTGATTTATGACACTAGTAAGCCTGAATATTTGTTAAGACCTTCACATGGATATGATTAAGACATCACAGTCTGTTGTCTTTCCTAACATCCTTAAGTTATGTACACAGTATTGCATGGGTTAGTGAAAAATGGACAGGACCTCTAAATGGAGTTCAGTTTGCAGTGGTTCCTCACATGCCCTTGGCACCATATCAGAGCAAAGGAATAATGTCTCCCTGCCAGTAGTTTAAAGTGGTGCTCACATGTTTAGTGTAAGGTCAGATGTGTTCCATGTCACTTGCTGCCTCCCTCTGCTTCTGGAGAGGCTGGTTTGGGTGGCAGAAATCCCCTTCTCATGGGAAGGTGAGCTTTAGATCATAGAATCATAGACTTGTCAAGGTTGGCAGGGAGCTTCCAGCTCCTCTATCCCAAGCCCTGTGCCTGCCCTGGGCAGGGACACCTGGCACTAGAGCAGCTTGCTCCCAGCCCCTGCCAGCCTGGCCTGCAACACTGCCAGGGCTGGGGCTGCCACCACCTCTCTGGGCAACCTGGCACAGTGGCTCAGCACCCGCATGGGCAACAACTTCTGCCTAATGTCTAGTCTAAATCTACTCTCCTGTAGTTTGTATCTGTGATAGATACCATGTTCTGAGCCCTGAGAGGCAAATCAAAAGAACATATCACTCTCCATAGGCATTGCTCAAATTTAGAGGGTTATTCTGGACTCAAAAGGCTTGACTGAGATGGTTAAATTGATTCTATTGCTTGCTAACCTGTGTGATTACCTCATCAAAGTGATACACTTCAGCCATGTGGACTCTCACCACTGAGCAGGAAGATCTCCAGTGCTATCCCTGTGAACAGCCTGTCCAAAGCAAGCTGGAGATGTGTGATGACATATGTTCTGGGTAGTGCCTTTGGGACAACTACCAAGCCTGTCTTCTCAGGCTGTGTTCAG
The DNA here is from genome assembly GCA_013396975.1 of Bucco capensis. Classification (NCBI taxonomy): domain Eukaryota; kingdom Metazoa; phylum Chordata; class Aves; order Piciformes; family Bucconidae; genus Bucco; species Bucco capensis. The sequence continues at coordinate 57,710 of VWZO01020106.1, forward strand.
TGGGAGCCTCCTGAGGGCAACTGAATTCCTTACCTTTTAATATGAGGTAGGGTATAGGTCTAATATGATGTGCATATAGGTCTATTCTCCAATTAGTTGGGCAATACACATTTTAATTGAAAGTAGATTGTAGTGGAGAACACCTGCACTGAAGTTACTTGAAATGAATGGAGGGGGTTGGGTTGTGTTTGGCTTGGTTTGTTCTTTTGGTGGGGATGATGTTTTGTTTTGTTTGAGGTTTTGGTTTTGTGGTTTGTGGTTTTTTTTTTTCCTCTGAACTTCCTAGAACCCTAAACCCTAGTGAAACAGGTTCTGAGCAGCATGGCAGAGTTTGCCTGCAGCCCTTACCTGCAGGCTGAAGACTGGTCAGGCCTACATGCAGGTGGCTGTCAAACCCCTCAGCTAGAGGTGGGAGGAGAGAGTGCTTGGAGCTGCCTCAGATGAAGATCAGCCTCCCTACATCTGATGACAGCATGCTATTTCACGCTCTGCAGTTTTGTTTCAACAGAAATTCAGTGTATTGTCTCACTGAATGACTTCCTCTTCTCTTGATAGGTGAAAACTATTGCATTTGTGGGCTGAAAGGCTTTTCATATGCATGCAAAGACATGTCTTTGTTATAGGAAGTGTCTGAGATTTATTGGAGAGGAACCACGCATCATGTACCAGGGAAGGAAAGAATTTTGCCATGAGTAACTTCCACAATCATTTTAGAGAGATCATGAATCTGCTTATATTAGCTATCAAAGTACAGCTTCTCAGTCAGCTTTGTACAAGATGTTCTTGATAGCAGTTATCCTAAGGAAAAATCTCTCTGCATCAGCAGTCATCACTGTAGGACACACTAGGTTGTATTTTCTGAAGTACATAGCAAGTGCAATGTGGCTTTCTTTATTCCCTTTGCAAATTGGCATTGTTTTGGAGGCAGAGGAAATGAAAAGAGATATTTGTTCTAGTGAGTGAATGCCACAGGTGTCTTTTTGGAGAATTCAAACATTTGAGGAAAATGGAGAAGAATACAGATGGCAATTGAAATAGCCATTGAGGTGTTTATTACAATGGGGCTTTTCCACTCGGATTCCTTCTGGAAATGAATATTTAGTGTTCTGGTAAGCAAAGCAAGGAATGCCTTCCCATTGGAATGAGACACTACTTGGGTTTCTAAAGGCTCATGTAGTTTCTTTTTTTGTGCTGCATTGGTTCTGCAAGTTACCACTGAGTGTTTCTGCTATCCAGGTGCTTGGCCTTGATTCATGTAAATGTTGGAAGTGGTTACTATTCTTATCTAGCATCCAGGACAGTCCCATTGTCTGACTGCTGTAGGGACAATCCCCAGACACTTTGCAGTCTGAGTGACTGGAGGGTGATGCTGTGTCATCTACTAAGAAACTTTGGGTGTCATGACTAATAACTGAAGAATCCAGACTGCATAGAGTACAATACTTCACTGCTGCTCAGTGTCTTGATTCAGACAGAAACAGGTTAATTGCCATAGCCAGAAATGAATCCTAATGATTCCCTTTAGGAGCCATTATCACATGCAGGGTTTTCATTGCAATATTTATGAATGTAATCTTTGGTCTCCAAGCTCATGTAACTGTTCAACCCAGCAAAAGGGTTCAGAGAGGTAATATCCTGCTCCCCTCCTTAGGCTTTGCTAAGAGTAGGATTTTCAGTTGGAGTTCAATCAGTCAAGCCCCTGCCATTTTCAGGCATTATTCCAATCTAACAGTTTGAATGTCAAGTGTCCTGTGCTTTGCACTCACAAGGCCCACAGGGAAGTCTAGACACACACACACACAGAAGTGCTGCATTTATCATGGAAGCCTATCTCAGATAGATCAGAAGATCTGGTCTTTTTTCCCTCTTCTTCTGTGTCTGGACTGAATCACAATAAAGAAGAATCTGTTCAGCCAGGGCTGTCTTTGTCTGTTCCCACCTGGAATAAATTGCATGGATTTGCATAGCATTGTCTTGGCACAGGACCCTATGTCTTAATTTTATAGTAGCTATATTGAAAGTCTATCTGTATCCTTCTCATCTGCTCTATATTATGTCCAAGGATTATTTTTCCCTTCCTTCAATAATCCAGGTACCATGTTGTGCTGCTGTCATGCTTGTCTGCTTTTAGTGAAGAAAACAGGGGTTTTATCAGTTTTTTTTTCCCCTAGAATAACACCTTTTTTATAACTATCAATTTGGATTTAAGTGGATTATTTGAGCCTTGTAATTTTATAATCCTCTAGACAAAACATGCAGAGAATAGTATATGGTCTTGAAGGAAAGTGGCATGGCTTGAGTGTTGGCTTCAGCTGCATCAGTTGGATACAGGTGACCCCTTGTTGGTAATTTTAGACTTTGCACTCAGATGTGAAGGGACCACACTACTTTAGGGTTTATCAAACTTCCCTAAAGCCAAGAGACCCTCACATAGAATGAGACAATAATTGGGAAAGACTCCAAGCAGCTGGATGGAGGCCATAGCTCAGGCCCAAAGAAACCAGAGTGCTCTTCCTCCTTTGTTCTTCCTTTTGTGCTGCTGAGCTTTGGTAATGTTGCAAAGTTTTCATCTCATTGAGAAGATATGCTTTAGGTAATCAACTAAGATAAAAGGAATTAGTAATCATCTGGAGCATTCAGTAAATGCCAGTTGCTAAAGATTATTCAAGGACTGGATTACCTTTTTTTCCCTCTGACCATTATACTTATTTTAGCCTGAGAGGAGAAATAGGTAAAATATGTGTAACTGCTTTCATTATGGTAATGTAAAGTTTTAGGTGAACTTGGTCAGCAGTGAAAATGATTCCCTATAGCTTTCCAAGTCATTGAAATAGGATGGCTAATACTAGTGCTCCTTCATTAATTTTGAAGGTATCTGCACACACTTATTGTAACTAGGGGAGAAATGTAAGGTATGCACACACAGATGCTGTTACAAGCTAGCAAATGAAAAAAAAAACCCTAGATGATAGAGGTATATAATGAAATCAGGCATTTCCCTGCCAATTCTTTGGTATTTCCCCCTCTTTAATGATTAATTACTTCAGTATTAATTAGCATGTCACCTTTGCTATTTTAAATGATGAAAGCTCTGTATTGAGGGAGAGAATACCCAGTTAGAGGTTGCTTTCACCCAAAACATTCTCCTGTATAAGGAGACAGACATATCACCTTAGCTTTTGGAGTCTTCTGCTTTGTTCTGGAAGTCCTGCTGTGGGCTGGCTGTGAAGTGCTCTGTGCTAGCCTGCACTACTCTCCAGGTGCTCTTTTGATTTTTAAGGTCATATTTCTGTGTTTAATATTAGTAGTAGTAGTACTAATGGTAAAAAGCTGAGGTCTGACTAGATAACATTGAGCTGCCATGGCAACTAGTTTTCTGCCTCAGGCCCTACTGGACATGATCCAGTGATGGTATAATCCCTGGGATTTATGATTTTTATTGCTATCTAACACATCAGGGTAAATACTGCTAGGCTGTCTCTGCTATTCTTCCAGCCTGTTCAGCAACTGGTAGCTTTCTTGCCTTTTTGATACAGAAGCACAGTGTCAAAGCAAATAAGATTGTTTTTTTCACAATTATCCATTTGCAGAGGCAGTGAGCACTGGTTTATGATGGGATGGTTCTGCTTGGAGATCAGCTGCTACAGCTGTATCCATGTGTCCCATGTCCAGCTCCACTGGCTGGGAGGTTCTCTTGGTTCCTCCCTAGAAATAACAGAATTCATCTTCTAGGGAAGTAGCACACAGAGCTGCTCTGGTAATTTGTGGATGACTTAAGGACCTTTTAAAAAGAATTACAGCTTTGGAAAATGAGACCATAGTGTGCCCAGAGGGATGAGCTGTGTGGGAGTGACAAAAGCCACCAGTGTTGGACATAGCAGAGGAAGGGAGGAGAGGAGAGAGGAGAAAGGAGAAGCAGCAGTGGTGTTTGTGGAGGGTTAGCACACCCAAATGTGCCTTGGTTTGTGAAGGTGAAGAGTGACTTTAGGGAAAACTGTCTCCTTTTCCCTTGCTGCATCCATAGCCCATGAGGATGGGACTGCAAAATGTGCTCCCAAGGAACAGGAATTCAGAATATTGAATGGTCCCACATCTGTTTCAGGACACTTTTTGAACTGGGAAGCAAGTATGTTGGCAGAATCTCTGCCATTTTGTCAGAGCTGGCCATTTTTGTTTGTTGCAATGCAGTGCAAGTACAACAGTTGCTTCTGCCTGAGCAGGCCTATAATTTAATGAGGGGGAAAAATAATCCCTCATTTTATTAGATTGTATTTCTTTGTGGTAAGAAGTGACATAGAGCCTAAATGTGATCCATGCCTGCTTCTGCCCCATGTCCTGTTGTTGTTCCTAAACCCCTCTTAGTGTGGGGGCTTAAGTCCCTGTGGAAAGCTGCTGACTGGTGGAACTGGTGAAATGGATCATCAGCTGGTTTGAAAGTACATGCCTGTTTGATAGTTCAGCAAGTGCTGCCTCTTTACACAAACTCCAAGAGCATGCATTTTATATAGTTAATTAATTAGTTGAGTTTTTTAAAGGCAGCCTGCCAGTGACCTGCTCTTTCTGCCTGGCCTGTCAGCCTGGAATTAGTAGTGCTTCTGCACCTCTGGCAGGAGCACAGTGGAAAGAGGGGGCAGGAAAAATGGGAGCATCAAGGAATAAAGTAAGTGTAGAAAAAAAAATAAAATCTAGAAAACAGAACACCTAGAGAGTTGGGGAGGGACAGGAATAAAGAGGAAAGAAAAAAGAGCTAGAAAAACCCCCATGAAACCTGAAGCCTAACAGGACTTTGTGTCAGGAACAGCTAACAAAGAGAACATCTAAAAGCATCTATTCTCTGTTCTCCCTCTCCTTATTGTTAGTGGGAGGGGGAAGAAGAAGAATCAGTGAACTTTTTCTTGGCATTTTCTAAAGATAGCCTGAAAGGCAAAGCTGCTTATCTGTTTTGTACTAGATATTTAAGTCATTACTGCCCTTTAATTGCTGCACCATAATTGTAGGTATTTGTTTCTTAGCGTGCTTAAGGTCACATGAAAATGAATAGAGGTAAAAATAGGTTTGTGTTAAGTGTCTGAATTTTGGAACTGTTTTCTGCTAGCTGTCTGCAGAGACAGGACTTTCCCTTTAGTCTGTTCAGGAGATACATTTTTTTTTTTAATTACCAAATTGGATTTTAGCAGGTGTAGTGAGTTGATGCATTATGGGTATAAGAGATTAGTGTTTAATCCTCCTTTTTATTACTGTGTAGATTGCTATACTTGGGCAAGTATTAAAGGTGCATTGCATACTCCAGAGTACAGAAATGACATTTATTACCAAGTTTTCTTTCAGCTAGTGTAATTTAGTTAAAAAACCCAGCTAGTGCAGAGCTCTGCAGGGGCCTGTAGGCTCATCTGTAGTGAAACTGCCTTAATACAGGGCGAGGAAAAGGGGAAAGAAACCTTTTTGTGTTATAAAACAAAAGCAGTTGTTGAAGTACAAGTACTTCCCCTTCTCCAAGATGCTTATTCTCTTTTTCTGCATTTTATTTTATTTTTTTCTCCTCTAAACTAAAGACAAAAGGGGTGTCAAAGCTCAGAAGATCTTTGTGTCAGTGAGTGGTAGAGGCAAGGCCTGAAAAGGATCAGTGAGTCAGATCTAATTTGGACTCTGAGATACCAGCCCTGTGTTTTGCTGATGGCTGGTATTCCTGCTCTGAAAAGCTGCAGAGGCATTTCTATCCAATAGAAAGAACATTATCCCCATTCTCATTCTGGCATGCCTGTTAGGACTTTGTTCTGGAGACAAAGAGGATTATGGGAGCTGGAAACTAGATGGCATTTGAGTAAAGAACTCTGGGAGTCTTTCAGTGTGAATGCAAGAATCATACAGTCTGCTGATAGCTACCTGGGAAAGAAAACACTTGAAAAACAGGCCAGTGTGCTCTGGGCTTGAGTATTTTCCAGTTGCACCACCCTGCAACAAAATACTTAAAAAGAAGGAGAAAAAAACAACAACAAACAACCCCAAATCTGAAAATGCAGTTGTACAAATTAAGAATGAAAATTATCTGCTGCAGAAATAGGGAGAGGGAGATCTGTGTCCACTGTCCTTGTGTGGTGTAGGCTGCCAGGTTGCTTTGAAAGTATGTTCCTTTGGGAAATGTGTGTGTTTGTCTGCTTAGAACTATGGGCCTGAGGAGTGCTGGAGGAAGAAGTGCATGGAGTGAGTGTTAGTTGCAGTAATTAGCACAAATTCTTTTTTACCAGCATATCACACAACTTTTTATACAACTTTCATAGCTCTCAGCATCTTGATTCCACAGAGTGAAGTCATATCTTAGTGCTAAGATTTACCTAATGCCTTCTGTGGATCACTCTGGACCTGCTTTCAGTTAATGAAATAAGTGTACAGTGTGAATTAAGCCATAACTTGCAAAGCACTTTTCTTTTTAATTATTGTTGTCCTAACTGAATAGGCAAATGATTAAACAGACAGCTTGGCAATGGGGAAAGTTAAGCTGCAGTGAGCAATGACAGCTAAAATTGGTAAACAGCTTGAATGTAGCCCTACTTTTAGATCAGGTGAAACTTTTTGGTGTGAAGAACCTATTAGAAACAACACTGGCTGAAGGATCTCTAAAGGATATAATGATGAATTATAATAGATGTAGAAAATGCCATTGTCTAAAATAACCTGTTTATGTTCCATATTTGTTTAGCATCAGCAATTTCTGTAGATAATTTATTAAGCTTACAGGTGAGAGCAAGACATTTTGCTGGCTGCTGTAGACCCATATATCATTAAAAAAAAAAGCTGATATTTTTAAGCTGGTCTCCCAAAGTTCCAGAGTCAGACCCACTGTGAAAGTGCTGCTGCTGCTGGAAATGGCAAGTTAGAATGTAGCTCAGTTCTTTGTGACTATAGCAGCACACCATGGTGTCAAAAGCTCACTACTTCTGGAGGCTATCTATGTAGTAAAAGATGTCTCATGAGAATTTCACAAGCCATGAGCTGAAACATGAGCATGTGCACTCTGTTACTGGGACTGACAGATCACCTTACAGATACTGAAGTAACCAGTCGGAAGAAATGACTAGTTTATGAAGCAGTTATTGCCTATGTGTTTTTAGTGCAGTTCTCTACAGATTCTCTCTCTGAAAAGTAGGAAAACTTGTGAAATACAGAGTGTTCTGTGAGCAGCTACTGTTCAGATATTAATATGCAGTTAGACAGCTCAAGCAGAATGTTTCCATCTAATTTCTCCTTCTGTCAAAGGTAAAAGTTGTATCTGGCAGGCAGTTGTATGTAAGCTGCTTTCTTATTCTGTTTATTTTATCTGCTGCATAGTGATCCTTAGAGGATTAAATATACTTGGGTTTTCCATGTGATGCTGCACACTCAGACCTGGATTGCTGGAGTGCATGTGTTGCTGCAAGTTCCATAACGTCCCATAAGTGAGCCTTTGCCTTGAGGTTGAGACTAGCATTCAAGAGGAATAGTATGTTTCCAGCAAATTTGCAGAAGGGAATGCACTTTTTATGTTGGTCTACCTGTGGATGTTACTTAGAAATGAATTGGATCTTCTTCAAAGTGCAAAAATCCAGATTGCAACCTCAGTGCAGCTGTCTCAAGATCAAAGCAAGCAGGGAAAATTCTGTATCAGTATTCTGTCATCATCATGGCCAGGCTTCATGAACGAAGATCCAGGGAGGGCTCCATCCATGTTTTCATCAGTGCCTTTTTCCAAGCACTGCTGGCTGCAAAGGCCAATTTGGGACAGACNCTATTGTCTATCTCTCTGTCAATCTTACCATCCGAGGAGATGAGGCTGCCTAGGGAGTTAAACTGTTGGACTGATCTAAGCTCTGAATCACCAATAGCGATATGGGTATGGTGAAAAACTTCTTGAGGTGCAGGTTGATATAAAACCTGTTTTCTTTAAACTAACTTCCATCTCAAAAAGCTCAGCAGCAGCTGCAAAGCAGGACATTCTGTATTGTGCATTAATATGTTCATGAACAAGTGTTAATAATATAGCCCTTGGGCCAGGTAATTCCAATGGTGCTTGCAGAAGCAGGTTGTCAAAGAGTGCAGAGCAGCATGAGTAGCTAAAAAAGGGTTTTTATTGTCTGGGAAATGGTTGTATGTAGTTGAAGATTACTATTAAGTGACGTGAGGTTAGACATGTGTTTTATAGCTGCTCTGAATCATTCCTCTCATTAGACCTGAGCATGAGTGCTGGAGCTCTCTGGTGCACTTTAAATGAATTTGCATGTTTAGTTCTCTACATTTTGTACACTACACATGTATGCATGTGTTGTAAGTACTCCAGGCTTGTTTTAATAGCACAGAGCTGGAGATTTCCAGTTTAGAAGCTTGTAATCACAGAGGTCCTTTCTTATTCTTTAATAGGTTATACTTGTTGTGGTTCTAGGACAAGAAGAGACTCCCAAATTAGGATACCCTTTTGTGTTAGGGTCTAATGTTTAGTAATAACCATATGGCAATACTAAACACAAGTTTTCTTCTGTTTAAAGACTTTTTTGTCCAGCCTTAGTTTGAGCATGTGAATTAATTGCATTTACTCCCATGCTGCATATTACTGCTTAAGTATGACCAAAGGTAGTCTGTTTAAAACCAAAACAGTTGTATTTCAGATTGATTGAATATTTCCTAGTGCTTTTAAATGATACGCCTTAAAAAGCAGATACAGAAGGTACTCAAATGAGAAGTATTTAAAATCCATGAGTTGTTTTTATAGATTGTGATACATCTGATCATTTATGAGGAGAGTATTAGTAAAAAGCAGTAAAATCAGATACATGATTACTCCTACTGTATATAAAGTGACTAAGCTGCTGCCTAGTAATCTAGTTAACCTTTTTTAATGTGACAAAAATCCATATGGTTGTTCTGTCAACAGAAAGTGACTTCTGGGAAGCAAGCCTCCTTTTTTGTGTGATTGTTAGAAAGAGCATGGTTGGTATAAACAATCATTATCTTCATTGAAAGAATAAATTCCTGTAGCATTTTTTCAGCAATCTTTGCCTAAAACCCTAGAGTCAGAACTTCCTCTTTGTTCATAGCAGTTGAGCACTGCAAAATGAAGCAAAGTGATCTAAATCGAATTTACAAGACTGATAACCATGCAAGGAGGGGGAGAGGAGCTCCTGCACAACCTGTACTCTGTCAGGGGAATTCAATTAGAGATGGTTATACTTGAGTATCATTTGTTAATGTGTGCTCCTTGCAAAGGCAGAATCATTCTCACCAAGCATTGACTATTTAATACATTTTTTAACCAGGATACTGTCAAAGGAAAGGGATTTTCATTGAATTTCATAACATACAGTGGCCTGGAGGAGAACATCAATGAAGTGGCTAGCAGGGTGTGCTTTTCTTGGGGTTTTTGTTTTGTTTTGTTTTGTTTTTATGGCTACTGTAGTCTGTCAGTAAGAAAATGGGGGGTGGGGGAAAGAAATTGTCTGTGCCTCTGAATCTAATTACAAGCAGCATTGTTTGGTAGTCCAGTCATTAAGCTCTTAAATCATTACATGTAGTGACTTTGGAGTAAACTCTTCTTGGACACCTCTTTATTTTTGTGCTGAACAATATAGAATATCCAACTCTGAAGGTTATCTCATCAGCATTACAGAAGTAAGACTGTGGTAATGATTTCCAGGTAGTGGTATAATTGTGTTCAACTGGTAGTTTCATATCCTTGGCTTAGAATCATGCCTGTTGTCAGTTGGCTGTTGCATTTCAACATACCATTGTTGACTCAAGCTGCAAGGCTCAGGGTTGAAAAGAGTGGGAGATCAATGGGATGGTCAGCATCTGGGAGCTGAACCTTCTGCTGACAGTTTTCTCCTCCCATGTGAACAGAAAAGCAGAGGTTCTGTCACCTCCAAATCTTGCAGACCTGTAGTCTGTAGATCTATAGGAAAGAAAGTCACTTGCAGTCTATGGAGCAGGTTGAATGGGCTTGAGGAGCAACAGGGATTACCTGGAGTGTGCCATATGTGGAAACTTCAGTGAGAGATTGAGTATGTATGGCTAGGCTTGGCGAACGAAGCNCTGAGTATTGACTAGCAATTCAGTGAAGCACTCCCACTGCTATTAAGGAAGACTTGAGGCAACATCTACAAGGAGGACCACAGGAGAAGGCCCTTAGTGGTGAGACTTCAGCCTTCTCCCCCAGGCAGGTTTGTTGTGCCTGGGTTCAGTGCTTTGTGGACATAGCATGCTCCTCTTGCCAAGGTGAGACTGATGTTTCGCAGAGGGAGACCTTCAAACTTTGTGAGCTGTTTGGAAAGAGCAGTGCCCCTGCCCAAACCAGCAAGATCACTATGAAGAAGGCTGATATTTGATCATTTATTTGGAGGAGTGCTGTGCTTTGTCTCATTTTTGTACGTGATAGACCCTTTAAAGTACAGTCTTTTCTGTCAGGAGCTGGCAAATGGGATGTTCTGGATAACTGAAAAGGTGCTGTAAGGACACTAGTTTTATATGTCATCTGAACATCATCTTGGTCCTTGAAGTTCAGATACAAAAAGGTACAATTCTTCTCAGTACCTTCCTGGAAACAGTGCATTACAGAAGAAAGCATATGATGCATGACATTTCGTAGTGATTTTTCTTTAGAGGGACCTTTAGGTTTTGAAGCTAAATAGTTTGTGCATGGTTTAGCACAATATAAAAAGTCCAATAACTGAAATGAGGCATAAAGCCTCGTTTTTTCTTCATCTTCAGTATGTGCATTTCAGCACAACCTTCATAATGATGTTTTGCACTTCTATTGCCCATACAATCAAAATATTTCATCATGCTTTGGAAACATTAAAGAACAGTCATTGCTTATAAAAGCAGACTTTCATTTTTAACCTACTACTGTTTGCAATAACCCAGAAGAGAAGTAGTAGTGAAAGCAGTTGGGTAGAGAAAGCAGCAACCTGTTAGCAGTTCTGTGTTGTGCACTTCACATCATTATCCATACACTTGTTTTTAATGACTTCTTGTTCCAATGTGCATCTTTCAGACAGGACAAGAGAAGGGATTGGGAGAATTAAACAAGAATGGATAACTTCTAAGTAGATGAGTGGACATCTGTGGTACATAAAATAGGTTTTTTGGTGGTTGTTTTTTTTTTAGGGAAGTCTTTAACTTAAGGATTTTCTCTCTGAGTATTTACTGCTGCCTCCATTGTGTATTTTGGGGATGAGGAAACTCAGGCTTAGACCTCAGAAGTGATTTAGCTGAGATGATACAACTGAATCACAGGCTGAGCTGGGCACAGAAGTTAATTTCTTAATGGATTTCTGGGTTTCTGCCTTACCCTATTGGCAAAGAAGGCACTGGAAGCATGGTGTGTTTGTGATTATGGTTGCAGTGCAATTGAATTTGTTGAGTGTTTTAAGGACTTGGCATGACTAGATCTTTGTGAGGCTTTGAGTTGCAACCGTTCCATTGGAAACTAACAGAGTTGTAGCATAGGACATGGAGGGAAATGGTTTTCTTGCTGAGGAGGCAGATCTTTGGGAGGTAGACAGACTATGTAGGCTTAAAAACCTCTGCCTAGCAGTCCACAGAAGGATATCACTGTTATTTGAACTGAACCATAACTCTTAACTTACAGTTGCATGTGATGATAGCAACAATAGGTTATGTCTTTCTGCTTTTGAATATTTGTCCTTAATGCCTTTCCTGTGACACTGAGTTCAGGTTCAAGGGCTGCTTTCTCATTTTTTGTTCTTGCTTTTCTGTCTGTTTTACAGTGAAGTTTCAGACCTGTCATGCAAACCAAAAAATTCACTTTGGAAGCAGTGAGCCAGAAGACTTCAGAGTGAGTGAAGATGGTATGGTCTATGCAGAGAGAAGCTTCCAACTTCCAGCAGAGCCCACAGAGTTCGTCGTGTCTGCGCGAGACAAGGAAACCCAGGAAGAGTGGCAAACGAGAGTGAAGCTCACCCCGGAGCCAGCCTTCACAGGGCCTTGGGAAAAGGTACAGCTACTAAATCCTAGACTGGTTTGGGTTGGAAGGGACCTCTGGAGCTCATCTAGTCCAACCCCCCTGCAGTGGCCAGGGACATCCCCAACTAGAGCAGCTTGCCCAGAGCCCTGGCAAGCCTCACCTGCAATGCCTCCAGGGATGGCAACTCAACCACCTCCCTGGGCAACCTGGGCCAGTGTTCCACCACCCTCGTGGGGAGCAACTTCTTTCTAATGTCCAGTCTAAATCTACTCTTCTCCAATTTAAAACCATTGCCCCTTGTCCTTTCCCTCCAGGCCTTTGCAAACAGGCCCTCTCCAGCCTGCTTGCAAGTTCCCTTTAGCTACTGGAAGGTCACTAGTAGTTCCCCTGAAGCCTTCTCTTCTCCAGGCNATGCAGCCTGCATGAATGTATCTCCACAAACAGATCTAAAAATGGGGATTTTCTTCTCTCTGTCATGCACAGAGGCATGAGGCAGTTGATCAATGGACACCTAGTGCATGCAAAGCTAGAGCTTTAGGAAGACCTTCTCTGTAGTCTGTTGTTGTGTAGCTTTTCTAAGGCATGCAAAGACATGCCTGGTGAAGTCTGTAGGATTCATTTATGGTTGAGCTTTTCGTTTTGTATAGTTTGAGATTTATACCTGTGTTTAAGTCAGACATGGTCATTTCTTCCTTTTAAATTGCTTGAAAGTATTAGAGTATATATTCAAGCAGTTAAATATAACCACCAAATAAACAAATCTGTGCTAGGAGGCATCAGTCACGTTTATTAGATGGGAGCTGGAGATTTACAGCAATAGCAGGAAAGCATTTCTGGCAAGGAATATTGGCTTTGTCTTGTTTCTTCCTAATCAAATTGGGAGATGGTGAATTATTCATGATTCCAGCACTACTTGGTAAGGAAGATAGTCTCCCTCTGCTGGAAGCTGCCACAGGATAAACCATGTGCTGTGACAAAGATCAAACCTAGCAATGTACAAATAGCACGGCATGTTTAGGAAAACATACTTTCTACTACCTTTTTCTGGTTTATTACCTGCTGCCTATTCTCTTTCTTACCTCCTCTTAAAAAGTGCTTAGGTTACAAATAAAGTACAACATTTATTCCTAGGGTTAACATCCCTGTGATAGATCTGCAGGAAAAGATTTAAGCAGGATATCAAAATAGTGTCATTATGCAAGACATTTTTCCCCAGAACATCCTGGAGACCAAAGCTGTGGAACCCTCAGTTCTCTGTTTGTTTACTTGATGATTGTTTTAAATCTTCTAAGTCATTTTTTTAATAAAAGAAATGTCACTATGTCTGTGTAAGCCCAGTAAAACAGCAGATGCTTAAGTGTATCAGGGCATGCACTTTTCTATGCAAAGATCCAGTTTGGCAATCACAGAATCCAGAGGAGGGGAATGTGCCCTTCAGTTAGGTATTTGTTGTGTCTGTGGCATATTTAATTAGACTTTATTTTTGTCAATAAAATCTTCTCTTAAAAGATCTGGAACAAGTTTTTGTCCTCCTGTCATCTCTAGCCATAAGCAAGCTAGCATGGCTCTGTGTGCCCTGGCATCCAAAGGCTGAGAGGAGTGCAGATAGAGAAGGGAATTGGAAAGGAATGTTGACACCCAGCAGAGATTAATGTCCAATGTGTAAAGTGGGTCATCTACTGCATCCATCATAGCTGACATAGGTTTAAAATAATTACAGCATTAATTCTATGGGATTTAATAGGGTCATAAATATTTGAGACATTCCTTACCAGGATGTATTAAACTTCTCTTGGAACTCAAATTATATTTTAGCACACCCAGATCTAAATTTAATGTACAGTAGCACATTACCTGCACTGAAGCTCTGGCTAATGAGAAATACATAAAGGCATACTATTAAAGTCTGAAAAATATTAACTACTGTTCAGAAAGTGCAGAAGTTTACACAGTAGTGCCATGTTATTAATAGTTTATAATTCCATTTCTCCCCCAAGTTGAATAAGGCAAAAAGAAAAGGAGTTCTTGTAATTTTGCAGTGCAGTTGTAAGTAATGTTGGTTATTTTCATGCTGCACTGTGAATGCAAATAAAGCAGTTCTGAGAGCACTGAGGAAAGGCAGACTTTCAGTTTTGTAGTTGTATCTGAGTTTAATTTTATAACTTCCACTAGTAATGCTCCTTCTAACGTGCTTAATTTTATCTTGTACCTGGGAAAGGACCAGCAGAGAATTGAGGACATCATATTTCCATGGAAACACCACGAGGATGGCAGCCCTATGAAGAGGCAGAAGAGAGACTGGGTTATTCCTCCCATCAACCTACCAGAAAATTCCAGAGGACCTTTTCCTCAGGAATTAGTTAGGGTAAGGAAGTTAATGGAAGTGTGGTTCCTGTGTGCTTTGGAGAGCTGTTGAGGAGATTTTGTGGGAATGATGTCTTGCTCATAGTCCAAAAGTTTATGAGAGTCTTTAGTGCTGGTTTCTGTTCTCTTTATGGGTAGCAGGCTGGCCTGCATTTACTAGGGCTTTGAGGTTGTCCCCGTGCTGATGGAAGGAGACCTTGGTTTGGGTGGTAAGTGACTTCCTGAAGTGGTGAAGGAGAATCTCTGCCAGTTCAAGAGCTCTTCAGTCATCTACACTGATGTTTTAAACCTGGAGAAGTGTGTGGGAATGATTGGGGGCAGGAGGAGGTGAGATGTGATGGGCTGAGACCAGCTGCTCTTCTCTTAGCACAGACGTGGCTGTTGCCAGCAGTCCAGCACAGGAGAGGTCTGCCAGCCATGGTTCTTGCTGCTCATGAGCAACTTTTGCAAGGATTTGTTGAAACTTGGTAGAGCATTATCCCAAGCTGAGAGGATATCATTTTGCTCTAGTTTGTTGGTGTGCATGCTGGTGGTTCACCTGCTCCTTGCAGATGCACTGCCCTGTATCTTTCCCTTGCAAGATGAGACCAAAGTTCAGTCTTTAAACAAAACTGATGGTTTTCTGAAGGGCTGCTGCTAGGAGCTGAAGCAGCTTTGATCTGGAAGGATAGAGAAGAGGGGGGAAAAAACAAACCAGATTTTTTATTTCATACAGAATTTTATGATAGTATATGTTTTCACTAGAATCTAAACAGTTCTGTTTAAGGCAAGACTACTGATTTCTGTTGGTTCAATACAATTTATCCTATTCTGAGAAATAGGCAGGAAGAGTTTTATCTCCCTGAAAATTCATTGACCTGCTTGCTGACAAACGAATAGTGCAGTTGAATACCCCAGACTTTATCCTAACTTGATATCATTTCTGGAATAATTATTTTTACAAGTTTACCTTAAAGATTCAGGCACAGTTTGAAAATCCCTTGTGTTCTCCTGTGGCCCCTGGTGCCATAACTGTCCCCACAGCAGAGGGAGCATTAAACTCATTGCCCACGGGAAAGGGTGGGGAGTGAGACCCATGTTCCTAGAATCCTTGGATGGGTAGCATGAGCTCATTAGCCTTCTGGCAGTCATCCTAGGAGAAGGACAACTCTGATTCCAAACCCAGGCACATGGAGCTCGTTTAGCCCTGGAAGGCCTTCCAGCTAAGAGGTTAAACCTCTGTCCTAAGGACTTGGCTGCCAGCGTCCAAGCTTGCTAGGCCCTGGCAGATGAACCTTAGGACTAAAGGGTGGGTCCAGCTCTGTGCATGCTGTGTCTCACCTAAAAAAAATCCATAGTGCAGGCTCGAGGGTGCTATCTGCTATCCTCTTTTTATCAGCGCTTGGAAAAGGCGCTGAGGAGGAGCATGGATGGAGCCCTCCCTGGAGCTTCATTCACCAAGCCTAGCCATACAATATACCTTAAAGATTGGAGGGGGAGGGGAGGGAAGTTGCTTGTAGCTAATACAAATGTTATCTTTTTTGCCACCTAGATCAGGTCTGATCGTGACAAAAGCCTCTCGCTGCGCTACAGCGTGACTGGCCCAGGAGCTGACCAACCTCCCACAGGCATCTTCATCATCAACCCCATCTCAGGACAACTGTCTGTGACAAAGCCTTTAGACAGAGAGCAGATTGCCTCTTTTCATGTAAGAGTTTAATTTTCCATAAATCAGATTATATCAAATTGAAGGTGAACATCTGCCTCGAACAGGACTTGAGCAGCCTGCCTTTAGTTTTCTGGGAGAGATGATCTGAAGAGTTTGTGGCCGATCTGTATTTATTGTGCTTACTAAGGCTAACTCTTGCTATGTTTAAGCAGCTTAAATACATGAACATACATAAAGAGTGATTAAATGCATTTAGATAAGGTAATTGCCCAAGGCTGAACTATGGATGCTGTAGCTTATTTCGGATACAGGCCGTTGTTCACAGGCTCTGCTGCACTCTATAGTTTTCACAAGTTTACTTTCTAATTCAGCAACTGAAATTAGGGCATGACTGCCTATTAGAACTGCAGCAGCTGTGATTTGAGAAATGGATGGGAAGAATAACCTACCAATTTTCATTTTCAGGGGCAAATCTAAGCATTTTAATGGAATTGTAAATTAGGGCTGTCAGCTTATGAAAATGATATTCTTTGCTCTAAAGCAATTGACAGAGTAGACCATGAATTCCAGTATTTGTGGAAAAGGAAGGTTTGAAGGAAGGGAGGACAATAGGATGTGACCTAAAGTTGTCTGCATTTGAGAGAGCATGCTAAAATTGTTACAGGAGTCACTCAGCTCCTAGAGAGAGCTTCCAGCATATCATGGATTAAAGCACTCCTTGCCTCACACTCCAGGAAGCCCTTTGAGTGCTGCTCCTAAACAGGAGGCATCTGGGGGAAGGTGGAAGAGCTGTCACAGGAGAACAGCTTCCACATCCATAAGATTTTTACTGAGAATTTGGCATTGGCAGGCATGGTGCCTTAGCAATTTACATTTCTATGAGTCATTTCCTGAGTGGTGAGTTAATAATGTCCTTTTACTCCTTTCTAGTAGGTTTGTAGCCAGAAGATAGGAGTGTGTGTGTGTATATAATAAGCTTCTGCAGCACTGCTATAGGAGAAGGTTGTGCTTTTGTCTA
The DNA here is from genome assembly GCA_013396975.1 of Bucco capensis. Taxonomy (NCBI): domain Eukaryota; kingdom Metazoa; phylum Chordata; class Aves; order Piciformes; family Bucconidae; genus Bucco; species Bucco capensis. The sequence continues at coordinate 74,690 of VWZO01020106.1, forward strand.
GCAGTTGCCAGGCTCTGGCCAGGATATATAGCTTTACATTTTCAGAGAGTACTGTGTGCCCTTTTTTTTGGCTGTCCAGTTTAAGTTGATTTAGGTAACTCTTACTGTCAAAGGTAGTTACTCAGCCCTTTTTGACAAGCAGGGCATTAAATTTAGGTGTCTCAGTAACTTTGAAACAGCTTAATTTTAGCCTGGAATATCAGTGTGTTTGCTGACTGATTTATCACAAAATGTACTTTGGTGTTCCAGGTTACCCAGACCTATGTTAGACTCTTTTTCCTATGCATTCATGTCTACTCAAAAATAAGAATTTTTAGAAGTGATACCAGTGTTCATTCTTAACAAGTGGCTGTCTATTTGCTATAAATCTGCATATTTCTGGAGTCTAGTGGTCGTTATTAACAGCAGATTTATACATGAGAGTAGGCCTTAGTATTAATCAGAATAACATGATACAAAATCATTTTCAGCAAGTCCAAGAAATGAGTCTGCAGCTTGGAGTAGTTTAGTAAGAACAAACAGCAGCTCTAACCTGCAAACTCAACTGGTCAATATGAGAGAGCTAAAAATATCTAGCCTGAAACTTGTGTCCCCATTACTAGATCTATTTGTGTCAGTGTCTTGTGCAAATTCTAATGGTTGTCATTCTTTTTGCAGCTGAGAGCCCACGCAGTGGATGTAAATGGAAACCAGGTGGAAAATCCTATTGACATTGTTATTAATGTCATTGATATGAATGACAATAGACCTGAATTCTTACACGAGGTTTGGAATGGGACAGTCCCTGAAGGATCCAAGCCAGGTAATTCATGGGATTTCAGAGTGTATGTGGGAGGAAGGGGTATGCATTTGGAAGGTGATGAAAGGGGTGAATTCAGACCTTGTAACACTTTCAGAGGTGTCTTAGTGTGAGGAGCACTACCTCATACACCATCTTACTAGTTTACCTTATTTTTAATTCACTTTTTAGCATGCTAGGGTTAATTTCCAAAAGATAAAAGCATTATATACCTTAACTAAAACAGAGAAGTCTTATAAGAATATGACTTTTAGGTTCCTGGTTTAAAATTCCTATTTGTAGTGTCACAGTTCTTGGAGTTATGTTCATGATAGCCATTGATGTTCATTTAGTTGACAGCTCAGGGTATAAGAGATTTCTGAATTATCAGCAGATCCAGTTCTAGTTCTGAATCTCAGAGGCTTTGGAAATGCTGGGATTTGAAATCAAACAGTTTCATCTGAATTCTTGAGAAAACTCCTAAATGTTGTTGAGATCTCATTAAAATTCTGCTCTGCTCAGACTGAAGTTTGCACCGTGGCTGAAACCACTTTCTGAAATTGTCAGTAATGCATAATGAATTTTGGAGAAAGGTTAGCACAAGAAATGTATTTTCTCACTTAGCATTTGAGATGGAAAGAACGTGTGTGAAAGACCTTTGGAAGAGTATTATTTACCTTGATTTTCAATCACTATCAGTATGTGCACCAATCCTGAAGATGAAATATATTTTCTTTGGCCCAATTAATAACGTTTTTATCTAAACATGAGGAGCTCTTGTTACACAAATGTTATTTATGGCAGAACTGGAGAATTCCATTGTTTATGGAGCTTCTTTGGTTATAAGCAAATCTGATACTTTATAAACACCAAGTATTTTTATCTCCTCTTATGTATTTTAATTACACTGTTGGTGAGTCTTGTGTTTAACCAATTTGTTTTCAGTAAGAGAAAGAATGTGCAGAGTTTACCAAAAGAAATACAGGCTGTGACCATTGCTTGTAAGTGATCTTGTGTAATTGGAGTCCACTGTTTCTCTAACATCAATTATTCATCCTGCTGCTAGGAACCTATGTGATGACTGTTACGGCCATCGATGCCGATGACCCCAATGCACAGAATGGGATGCTGAGATACAGGATCTTGTCCCAGGCCCCCAGCAGCCCTTCCCCAAACATGTTTACCATCAACAACGAGACTGGTGACATTATCACAGTAGCAGCTGGCCTTGACAGAGAGGTATGGCAGATCTTAATCATGTGGGCTGGGTTCTACTTAATATTGGGAAGCAGCATGTATTTTGCTAGTAACTTACAGAATCATTAAGGTTGGAAGAGACCTCTAAGATTGTCAAGTCCAACCATCTACCTATCACCACCATGGCACTAAACTATGGCCCTAAGTAGCACATCTGTAGGTTTCTTAAACACCTAAACACCAAATATGCTGTGTCTCACCTAAAAATTCCATAGTGCAGGCTTGAGGGTGCTATCTGCTATCCTCTCTTTCTCAGTGCGCTTGGAAAAGGCGCTGAGGAGGAGCATGGATGGAGCCCTCCCTGGAGCTTTGTTCACCAAGCCTAGCCATACAAACACCAAATATTTCTCTCCCTGCCTGGTCTGAACATTCCCCCTGGAGAAGAGGAAATTGGCATGGGGATGAAAACTGGCCCCACATGTTCTGTGCTTGTAGCCACTCTCAGTTCCATGTGGTCATGGAAAGGATCTTGTCTCAGAAGCCTTTTAAGGAGCAGGTACACACTAAAGCCAGGCACAGTCTGCAAATCCCTTGTGTTCTCCTGTGGCCCCTGGTGCCATAACTGTGCCCACAGCAGAGGGAGCATTAAACTCATTGCCCACGGGAAAGTGTGGGGAGTGAGACCCATGTTCCTAGAATCCTTGCATGGGTAGGATGAGCTCATTAGCCTTCTGGCAGTCATCCTAGGAGAAGGACAACTCTGATTCCAAACCCGGGCAGATGGAGCTCGTTTAGCCCTGGAAGGCCTTCCAGCTAAGAGGTTAAACCTCCATCCTAAGGACTTGGCTGCCAGTGTCCAAGCTTGCTAGGCCCTGGCAGATGAAGCTTAGGACTAAAGGATGGGTCCAGCTCTGCACATGCTGTGTCTCACCTAAAATAAATCCCTAGTGCAGGCTCGAGGGTGCTATCTGCTATCCTCTTTTTATCAGCGCTTGGAAAAGGCGCTGAGGAGGAGCATGGATGGAGCCCTCCATGGAGCTTCGTTCACCAAGCCTAGCCATACATACACACTAAAGCAGAGCAGGACCTCAGGTGCTCAGCATGAGTGATGAGATGGAAGGTGTTCCTCAGCTCCAGCATTTCCCTCCTGCTGAACTCCAGAGGCAAGGAGTAGATGGAGAGTGGAAGTGGCTATGTGTTTGTCCTATATTGAAAACTGCAGGAGAGCTTCTGTCCTTCTTCTGTCATCTTCCTTCCTCTTCACAGAGAGGTGGTAAATATTGGAAATCTTCTGGGTGCCATGGTACTAACTTGGGAGGAATTCCCTGGTCTGAATCCTGCTGATTTAAATAAACCAGGACAAATATGACCAATTTGAAAACCTGAAAAGCATGTTTCTAAGAAGCAAGCCAGTCAGTATGGGAAACTACAGAGACAGAGACTTGTCTCAAGGCCTGGACACATATTCAGAGTAATAAATATCTCTGACTCTCAGTAATTCTCTGCTACATGCTGGGCAAGTCCTGGTCTGTCTAGACACTTCTTGCCTGTGCCCACCACTGGAGGAGGAGGGTGCCAGATCCTCTGCTCTGCTTCACTCATCTCTGAGGTGGGAATAAAAAAAATCTCTCCCTCTCCTCTCCAGATCTGTCAGATGGGCCTAGCTGTGCTTTTGAACCACTTGAAACCTTCACAAGAGAGAAGCATTATTTTATAAACAAACTCTAAAATCCAAACAAATCTTTTTTTTTTTTCTTTTCAGCACATCTTTCAGCTTGTGTTTTACTAACCTCATTTTATCTCATTAAATCTAAAGGCTTCTTATATTGGATTTGCTGTTCAGCTTTTAGCTGTTTGCTTATACTTACATAAAAATGGAGAACAAAAATACTCTTTGATGCTGTGGGTTGGCTATTAATACTCTGATGCATTCCAGTTTGAAAGGGGCAATCAGAAGATTTGAAAAGCTAAACAGGGAGATACTGCAATTAATTTTAAAAGTTTTATTAACATTCATTCTGTTGAAGTTGGTTTTGCAGAGGATGACTTGGAGGAAAGGAAAAGCCTGAACTTTACAGTATTGCCCTATGAAATGAAAAGGATGATGGACAGCTTTGCCCTTGTTTTTAAAATCCCCTGGTCATCTTTGACAGGTGAACTTTCAGAAGGATGTAGCATGAGCTCTGACTTCCATTCTCTAGTGACTAGTTGTACCAGAGTCATTTCACTTGGAAGAAGCCAGCTGTCTGTGGAGCTCAGACCCTCCCTTTAACAGCTGGAGAAGCCTTGTTATTTGCCATTAGTTTTCCTGATGGTTCACTGTCCTGCTACTCGAATGAGTATTTATGAACATTTCTTGCACATGCTGAATATTAATGATTAATGTTAACTCACTCAAATACTAAATCAGATTCATCATCACCATGGCTAGGCTTCACAAACAAAGATCCTGGTAAATCAGATTAATGTGAGGTAAAATGGTTTCCTTCCCAGGCCATTGCTTTGCTTCCTTCGTTTCCTGAGCCATTTTGTGGAAGTCAAATTAAAACAACCCAGGAGCCTGGGAAGGCAGTTCTGAACTGAGCCTGTCTTCTGAGAGTGGGCTAGGAGAGTGCCTTGTAGCACAAGATTCCTTGAGCCTATGAACCTCAGCTGGGCTACCCTCTTCTGCCATTCTGCCCTTTTCTCTGACTCTTGACTCTTCTTGTAAAGCTCTAATTAGGCTCATAAAATACTAGACACAAGTTCCACTGATAGCATTCATCATCTGCTAGTATTTTAGGTTACCATGCAGTATGCATTCATTATCTGTGCTAGCACTCACAGAGGGAGGGTCGCTTAGCTAAGAGCTCTCAGCTAAAAGCAGAAGGAATCTTGCTCTTGCTCTCCCAAAAGATGCTATTTCATGAGATCCAGCTGTTCTTATTTGCTCTGCTGTTGCTGTGGAATTCACTTGAGCATTAAAGCATCTGCCTTGCTGCTGGAGGTGCCAAAGAAGTCAGGCAGAGGTACTTGAAATGTACACCCTGACACTGCTGCCTCACGTGAGGTTAATTCAGTGAAGTGCTCTTTCCTTTGGCCTGTGCTGAAGTGGAAAGATGGGAGCTGCTGCTGAAGCCTGTGTTCTTTCTTGAAGCTGCCAGTTCCTTTTTGGATGCATTGCTGCAAAGTCTCCGTGCAGGCTGCTGACACATTCTGCACAGCTTAGTCCTGGCTGCTTCTCAACCTGAGTGCAAAGAGGATGATCACCTCCCCCAGTTCCCTCGTGCTTGCAAACTTTTGTGCTGCTTGAGTCCTGAAATTTCATTCCCAGTAGCTGTTCCCATATATGAATGTGCTGGGAAGGGGGAAAAGCAAGCACACATAAACTCATATATGCTATCTTTGGGGGCACTTTTGGGGGGGAAGTTTCTAGCATGCAGCTGAGTGGTGTGGTTGATAGGCCAGAAGGGCAGGATGCCATCCAGAGGGATCTGGATAAACTTGAAGAGTGGGCCCAAGAGAATAAAATGAAGTTTAATAAGTCAAAATGCAAGGTCCTGCATTTGGGTAGGAGTAACCCTAGATATGAGTATAGACTGGGTGAAGAGCT
>VWZO01020106.1:80348-98213 GCA_013396975.1 Bucco capensis
GATTCTATGATTCTTGAGTTGGAATCAAAGAAGACTGTGTGAAAGTTGAGTCTGTCTGTCATAAGAATGGAGCTTCCTTAATGAAATTTGCTTCTTGGGATCAGTGTGTTGAGACCCAGGTGAATCAGAAGCACCTGCTCTTTCAATAACATAGAATCATCTGGCTGCAAGATTAGCTTCAATACTGCTCTAGATTTTATTGCTTCACAATAAGTAAAGTACATTTTCTTTATTTCCTGGATGAAAGTGGTAAAAAGTATTTCTTTGATTCCCTTGTGACTGCTTCTCTTGTTGGTGTTGTAAGGGGAACCTCTAGGATGTTTATTTAAGCCCTTTGAAGGTCACTCTGCAAGTATGCTTTCTAAGCCAGGATTCATATACATATTTATGCATTATTAAATGTATAGATTGCATTTCTGGATAAAGAATTGTGGAATGTATAGATAGTAGCACACATTTGGAGTGTGTTATAAGGGTTCCTTTGTGATGGAGAGGACATGAGCATGAATTTTCTTCTGTGAGATAAAGATTCATACTCTTTTTTTTTTACTCAGTGGCTCCTACTGATGCTTGGAAGTCTGCATAACCATTAAATCTGCAATGGCTGTTGTAGTGTCTGGCCAAAATTTGAATTTGAAAGTTAGCTATTCCCAGTGGAGTTGTCCTTGCTGATTTTTTTGTGTGTGTGTTGATATGCATAGTCCCTTTGTGTAAACTGTTTCCATGAGAAGTAGGCTGTGGTATACTCCAGTCTTTAAGTAGTGGGGAAAAATAAGGTGTCAAGTGGGGGGAAAAAAAATGCTTTTCTTTAAGTACTATTATTTTGCCAGTGTTGGTAAAGCATTCATGAAGGGGATGTTTCAAAGCAATAGCAACTTCTTCTGTTTGTGCTTTTTATTTGGGGAAAAACCAAATGTAAATAGCTAGCTCTCTCCAAGCTAGGAAGCTCAACTGGTAGATGAAAAAGCATGTGTAATATTTGCATTTCATGGTAGAAAGTGTATAAAGTTACAGTTAAAATTGACTTCTCAGCATCTCTGCACAAAAACCATCTTTCCAATTTATTTTCTTTTGTTAATATAACCTTGTCAACTTTATGTTGAAGAGCTAACCAGTTTGAGGAGCTGTGCCAGAGGGAGCCCTGGCCCTGCTCCAGGATGCCTGGCTCAGAGGGCCCTCAGTGAGTAGGGAGAGAGCAGGAAGGTGGCAGTCATCTATGGCTAGGTGTTTAACATGTATGGAAATAGCCTGTGTGGAGCTTCCCTCCCCCTTCCAACCAGTGCCTTTACTGGTCTGTGTTAGCCTTCACATCTTGGGTTTCCATAGTGACTGCAAGAAGTTGCAACAGTGGTTTGAGACTTGAGCTTGGCTGAGACAAAACCTTGGCACTTGTGGCCCTTTGGCCAGCAAACCTTCCTTGGCTCAGTTCTCTGAAATGCTTTTGAGGACTTACTCTATTGGAGTATAAACTGCACTCTATTGCTGTTTTGCCCCCATTTGAAAAGCATTGTTAAATCTGTGATAACAGCATTAACTGTGTGCAGTGACATTGGTTTTTTTGGAGTTGAGGAAGCAGGCAGCCTGTTCTCAGCTCACTGCTATTTGAGGAACATCAAGCTGGAATACTGTTCTATATAGCTAGCTGCAGCCTGGTGCTGTATTGCTGTGACACAGACTTTTGCTCCTGTCATTCTGGGGGATGCTAAGTGGAATGAGCAGTGTGATCGGCTCTGTCGCTTAGTGATGTGATTTTTGGGCACACGTGCTGTCCTGTGCTGATGTTAGTTTTGTCTAAAAACTGATGTTGATGTCGTTTTGTGTTCTAGAAAGTACAACAGTATACATTAATAATTCAAGCTACGGACATGGAAGGAAACCCAACATATGGTCTCTCAAACACAGCAACTGCTGTCATCACAGTGACAGATGTCAATGACAATCCTCCAGAGTTCACTGCCATGACTGTAAGTACAGCCTGGGACTAACTGCAGAACCTGCATTTTTATAGCTACTCCCCACTTTGCTCATTATATTCACAGACAGTAAATATCTATTACTTATTAAGTAGTGTACTGGCAGGCAGGATGGAAATACCTGCAGCATATGGATCCCTTAGATATGGTATTTGGCTTCAGCCAAAAGGCAGAAGATGACAAGGGACTCACACCATCACTTTCCTGGGTGGCCCCAGGTAAACTTCATTAGATAAATTGCCAGAGGTCCAGTGAAGAGAGATGTGCTCCCTAACACTGATGAGTGTTCAGTGTGATGGGGCTCTTTACACAATCACCAAGGTTGGAAGAGACCTCTAAGATCGTCAAGTCCAGCCACACTACTAAACCATGGCCCTAAGTAGGACATCTAAATGTTTCTTAAACCCCTGCAGGGATGGTGACTCCAGCACCTCCCTGGGCAGCCTGGGCCAAGACTTAACAACCATTTCAGTGAAGAAATTCCTCCTTATATCCAATCTAAACCTCCCCTGGTGCAACTTGAAGACATTTCCTCTTGTCCTCTCGCTGTTAACCCTGGAGAAGAGACCTACCCCATCTCACTCCAGCCCCTGTCAGGGAGTTGTAGAGAGAGCTAAGATCTCCTCTGAGCCTCCTCTTCTCCACACTAACCAACCCCAGTGCCCTCAGCTGCTCCTCACAAGACTTATTCTCCAGAGCCCTCTCTAGCCTCCTTGCCCTTCTCTGGACACACGATGTCTGCTTCTGCAGCTAAGGTGAAATATGTTATGGTGTTTTACAGTTCTATGGGGAAGTGCCAGAGAACAGGGTGGATGTGATTGTGGCCAACCTGACGGTGACGGATAAAGACCAGCCGCACACGCCGGCGTGGAACGCCGTGTACCGGCTGACCGGAGGAGACCCCACGGGACGCTTTACCATCCTCACTGATCCCAACAGCAACGATGGCCTGGTGACTGTGGTGAAGGTCAGAGCTCCTTATGCTTCAGAGGGTTGAGCAAAGGTAGAATAAGTGGGAGGACACTGATAAGAGGGGCAAAATGCGAGCTCCTGAGGTCACTGTGAATCTGGAAAGGAAAATGGAATTGTTGGGCACTGTCTGTCCTGTGGAAGTTAGTCATCTGCCTGTTGGAGTGTTGAAAATAACAGTTTTATTAGCTGAAACATAGGAATCAGTCTGTAAAAAAAGCATTGCCTTAGTATTTGTTGGTAGTGTAAAGGAACAGCCTCGTGCCTCCTGGCCTCCGTGAGTAGTCACGCTTACTGTCTGCAGATTGTATGTCAACTTGTTGCCATTAAGGAACAGATAGAGGCAGTCAGGCACAGTCAGAGAATAGGATGTGATAGGTAAGAGGCTACTTCTACAGGAGACTTCTAAAGAGTGGCTATTTTTAAAAGCTCATTTAAATACCTTTTATGGAATAACCTGTCTGTCCTCACTCTCTAGCCATCACAGCTCTTATGTTGAGGGGTGCTTTATTTCAAGTGGTAATAACAATGTTGTTCTATAATTAAACCTGCCAGACAGTAGCAACCCTTGCCTCATGGGCCTTTGATAAGTGGCTTGTCTCTGAGTTGGCCTGCTCTGCTTTTGACTGATCCACTTACAAAGTCAAGTGTGAGATGCCAGTGTTCCCATTTGGAAATTAAAACATTCACATTCACTTTTTTCTTCATTCTTTTCCCCTTTTAAAGCAGTATCTAGATGACAGAAAGATACCATTTTTGTACAGCTATAGTGTGGTAATTCACACCAAATTTTTATAGGAACTGTCTCTGTTTTATAACTCCACTTCCTTAGAGGTACCAGTTGTTATCTTGCAGTCTTCCAGCAAGAATTAGTGTCTGTGCTTTGTAGCACTCCTTTAAGCACCCAGACATGGGAAGAGCTGGAAGCCTGCCTACAGTTTTTATTGATGTTGCAATCTTCTGTAATGAAGATTGGATTGTCTCTTGTCACTGACTTCATCCTGTCCTGTGCCAGCTGCCCCTGTAAGGTACAGTTCTTCCAGTCTAGCTTCAGTGCAAGCAATGCAGTGCACAGGCCTGAGGCTCATCATGCCTCAGGGAATGCTTCACTCCTGTGCAGCATGACAGAGGAACTCTAGCTTCAAACTGCTTTTACTCCTCCTTCAATTGGACTTCTGGCTCTGTGAGGAAGTCCACAAACAGAAGGTTGTCTGGACTGTGAAGATGGGAGCTGTAACTATACCAGAAGTAGGATTAGCTGAGATCACAAAGAATCTTTCTAGTGAAACACTATGGGCATGACAATCTCTGATCTCAGGACTAGGTATAGTCGTGATCTTGTTTGAAGAGAACCTTCATTATGAGTGAGGCAGGTTTCTCTCCCCAGGAGGCATATCTGCTCACATGAGTGCCTGAGAGTTTCTACACCTTTCTGGTTGTTTCCTCAGTTACCTCTAATGGCAGTACTAGGCTAAGATAAGGCCAAGAATGGCAAAGTTTCTAGCTGTTCAGGCTTCAAGACTGCTGCTGCTAAACAAAACCCCAACCCTGTTGAGCTGTTTTTGCTGTTGAGGTGTTACATTTGTAGTGTTCTTTTTAGGCTCTGTGCTCCTTGTAAATATTTAAACAAGCAATGTTTAAATATTTGCTTGTATGTAAAAATCTTACTGTGTCCATCTCTATTGTGAGTAAACATTAACACTTCCTGCTCTTTGCTTTTCCCAGCCTATTGACTTCGAGACCAACAGGATGTTTGTACTCACAGTAGCTGCAGAAAATCAAGTGCCTTTGGCTAAGGGGATCCAGCATCCTCCTCAGTCAACAGCAACTGTGTCCATCACAGTCATTGATGTGAATGAGAGCCCCTACTTTGTCCCAAACCCGAAGCTGATCCGTCAGGAAGAGGGGCTGCCTGCTGGCAGCGTGCTCACAGCCTTCACTGCTCAGGACCCGGATCGATACATGCAGCAAACCTCTCTAAGGTCTCCAGAAGCATTTGGCACTTCTTTTAACCCTTGTCAGGCAATATTCCTGTGGTAGAGTGGCTGAGGAGCAAAGAGGCTGCATAGGAAATGAGTGCACTTACTCTAGCACACAGCTCTACCAATACCTCCTGTGGCTTTTGTGCAGCTCTATTTAAAGAGAGTCTTGGCAGTAGAGAAGGTGACCTGAGCAGCATTCATGGGTCTGTAAACTAGGTCATCTTCTCATGCTAAGTTCCTCTCGCAGGTAGAATGAAGTTTTTCATCTGTGTTAAAGTATATGTGGCATCCCAGCAACTTCTATCAGAGCAAACATCATTTACAGCTTAAATTAACCAATTATTTTGACACAGCAACAAAACCATGTCAGATTGTTGACTAAATCTGAAGAGTTTTCTTCTTGTGCAATGCAAAGTGCTGTTGTTGTCCATTTGTGAGCTCCTGTACTGAGAGCTGTGATCATAATTTCATCATAATCTAATGACTAAAACTATGCTGAATGAGAAAAGAGGAGAAAACATGAACTCTTAATTAATGCCTCATTTTAATAAATGGAAATTTGTGAATTTTTGTAAATTAAAACGTGTTCAGAATACAAGTTAAACTACTGTTATTGTCTTTGTTGTCCAGTATTTATGTCAGCAGATAAATAACATCTTGTGATCCAATACACAGGTACTCAAAACTTTCTGATCCTGCCAACTGGCTGAAAATTGACCCTATTAATGGACAAATAACTACTACAGCTGTTTTGGACAGAGAGTCAATATATGTGCAAAACAATATGTATAATGCAACGTTTCTTGCTTCTGATAATGGTATGTATCAACATTGAAGATGCTTTCAAAAAGCTTTCTGCTGTGTGGTTGAGTGACATTCAGTCTTACCAGGGCAGAAGACAAGGTTTGCTTAGAATACATCCAGTCAGGAGTCTATATTAGTATTAGACTTTGTGTATTTGCCAGCTACTTAGGACATAGACTGAAATACAGAATTTGTTGAGTTTGGAGAAAGGCTTAAAGACATCAGTCAAGTTCACAGAAAACTGAAGCAAATCTGCCCAGGTATGCAGATGTGAGGACTACATGGGGAGTAACACCTTGGGGGGAAGGCTGTTGGATTTTTCCACCTTCAGACTGCAGCAGTGCAGAGGGAACAGTGTCTTTGCATTGGCATTTAGTGGCAATGCACAGTCTCTGCTCAGAAGTGAGTCCCTTGCTTTGGGCTGGAGTGCTGTACTGCTCCTAGGTGAGAGCAGGAAGATGGAGAGGTGCAGTTAGGGACATCCTCACATGAGAGGGGAAAACTGAAACACAAAGGCTGTTGACCTTGGAGAGAAGGCAAATGTTTTGCAGAGTGGTAGGGCTAGATCAACTCTTTCCATCCTTTTGGCTTTGTTCTGTGTGGAAAAAAAATAGAATTGGAACGCTATGAGGGGATTTGTGGATGAGAACTATTGCTAATTATACTGAGAAATTCAGTTCCACATGTTCCCAGGAATGTGGACTTCAGGGTTTACAGAAGCATCAGGCATTGGGTGTGGATAGCAAGGATGTCTAGAAGGAGCAAGCTGAACGTCAGTGTTAGAAAGAATTTCAATAGCACACTTGTGGTAAAGGCTGATTGTAAGTCTTCAGAGTTACAGAATCATTTCTCCAGAGGATAAACTATCCAATTTTGCACATCTTTCTTCAAAGTGTTTGATGTGGACCATCTCTGGAGACAAAGTGGCTGGCTGGTCAGTAAAATGGTTGAGTCCCTGATGTGTGGATCTGTATTTACTTGTTGAATTTTGCTGAGCAGGGCAGTTTGTTTCTGAGAACAGACTGCTTAAGAATTTGTGTGTTACCAGAAGCAATGACAGTGTTAGATTGGCTTGGCAAAGACAGAAGCCCCAAACTGAAGTCGACATATGTCTATGATAATTGAAAGATGTTGGTAGAGCCTCATGTAAGTCACTTTTCAATTGGAAACAGACACAGTAACACTTCCTTTTCTTGTAGGAATTCCCCCAATGAGTGGAACTGGCACACTTCAGATATACTTGCTGGACATCAATGATAATGCTCCCCAAGTGAATCCAAAAGAAGCCACCACCTGTGAAACAATGCAGCCTAATGCTATTAACATCACTGCTGTGGACCCTGATATAGACTCAAGTGCAGGCCCTTTTGCCTTTGAGCTGCCTGATGCACCTGCTAGCATTAAGAGGAATTGGACCATTGCTCGAATTAGTGGTAATGAACATTATAGAGCTCTTAATCATTCTAAAGAAAGTTATGCATGTACTTCTCTGTATTTTATTCTTTTGTAATGTACAGAAATATGGTTAAAATGAATAGGAAAGTACCTTAGTGTAGGTTCCCCAAAGGACAAGAAATGTTGAGAAAGATGTTCACAGTAATAAAGTCTGTTATCCTGAGTGCCATGTGGTGGCTGAACATGGTAGATGGTGGTAGATGCCCAGCTCACAGATGAGCCATTTTTACCAATCCTCTTGTAAAATCACCTGAGCAGCACATTCCTTTTTGACAAGTGTCTCTTTCTCCACACATAGGTGATCATGCCCAGCTCTCTTTAAGGATCAGGTTCCTGGAGGCTGGTATCTACGATGTGCCCATAATCATTACAGACTCTGGAAATCCCCATGCATCTAGCACTTCAGTGCTGAAGGTGAAAGTTTGCCAGTGTGACATCAATGGAGACTGCACTGACGTTGACAGGATTGTTGGAGCAGGGCTGGGCACTGGTGCCATCATTGCAATCCTACTATGTATCATCATCTTGCTCAGTAAGTAGATAGATCTCTTCATACTAACTCTTCTTGTTTTGTGAGTACCATCTTATGTTTTAGTCCCATATACCTTGACAAGACAGGGGAGTGATAAAAGACTCATGTCCAAGAGTTGTTGCTGCTTAGTTTAATGTCTTGGACAACTATGAAGACCTTCTGATGGTGAAGGATTAAGAGTCTGAGCCAGATCATAACTAGCATTTGGATGGTTGCTGAACTTCATGTGGGTTTGGGAAAGACTTTTCCATCTGTGCCAGAGAGCATGTGTTCTGTTATGTGAGTGTGTGACCAGCTTGAAGAGGTGATTAGCTGAAGATGTGATTAGCTCCCAGACATCTGGTCTCTCTTGTGCTGCTGCTAGTGTGTGGTTTGATGCCACCTGCAGCAGATAACCAGTACCTGCTGTTAGTACAGGAGGGAGTGCTCTGCTGTTACCACTGTGCTTCAGATTCCTCTTAGTAGGCTGGGTGGTATCCCAGTATCCCAGTATGTCAGGGGTTGGAAGGGCCCTAGAAAGATCATCTAGTGCAACCCCCCTGCCAGAGCAGGATCACCTNGTGATGATTTGGTACAGTAGTCCATCACAGCCCTTGGTGTGAGGCCCAGCAAGCAGGCAGCCATGGAACACAGTTGTGTGTGTTTGTTTCTATATAACTATATAAAGCTGTGCTAGTATTTGGGTTTCATGTCAAGTGCATTCAATAAGGGAAATGACTAAACATGATGACTAAGTGTCCATCCAGTGAAGTAAATTAGATGCTAGCTCTCCTACACATTATGGCTAACTGATTTCTGATTGTGGTGGAACACAAGTATTAACCTGTTGAGATTATAGTGTGCACCAGTCAAGAACATGCAAAATGTGGGAAAGGAGTCATTTATAAATAAAATAAAATTTAAGAATATTTGAGCCTGGCTAAGCCCCTGAATGTACACAAGTGCTGAACTATTATTTCCTTGATACAAGACACCCTTAAAATGTTAAGTCTTGAATTAACAGACCCTTATTGAAACTATCAAATCCTCTAAGATATTCTTCATATCTTGACATTCTAGATAGATATATTGGATTTTTTTTCCATGAAGCTGGCTGTAATGGGAAGTGTGCTTATTGTATTGGAAATTCATTTCCTCACATTTATTCTGTTGTTTCTTATACAGTTTCCTTTCTTTTTAACATTATTAGTTTGTATACAAACTGTATCATTTGTAATTGTTGAGATTTGAAGGTTAAAAATATATAACTCTAAATGCCAGTGCATTTTCCTCAACCTTGATTCCTCTTGCTGCTAAAACATAAACTTGGACAACAATTTAGTCTCTTCTCATGGGCTGCTGAGCTGTGTGCCAAACTCAGCTTGGTGATGTCCAAACATAAGAATTACTTAAGATGTATAAACTGCTATATATTTTTGGGACACAGCAGAACAAAAATAGAAATAATACAGTGTTTTAGAATTCTTGCTGCTACTGGAGAGATTCCCTTCTGAATCCAGAAGTTTATGAAGCTTGGTCTTTCTTAGATTTTCGTGACAAGTTTATTTTGCAGATGTGGAATGGATTTATGACTTATGACCTTGAACTTGTGAATGCTTTCCAAATCAAATCACCTGCAGCAGCCTGAGTTTAAACATCTCTTGTTTAAGCTGCCTGCTATCAAAATTTTTAAGGGAAACCAAACCAAACCCTTCTCCAGACTCAAGAGGTGGCTTTGTTGTGTCTCCCCTGTAGTCCTGGTTTTGATGTTCGTGGTGTGGATGAAGCGCCGTGACAAGGAGCGGCAGGCCAAGCAGCTCTTGATTGACCCAGAAGATGATGTGAGGGACAACATCCTGAAATATGATGAAGAAGGTGGTGGAGAGGAAGATCAGGTGAGGAATGATTAATGGCTTTGATGTGTAGTTTTCTACTTCCCTTTGTACTTTATTTTGTTTCTGTTGGCACATTCTGATAGGTAGCTAATTCTTGCATTGAAGGCAGTACGTAATGTTTTAAGATCCTGATACACAACCTTGCTTTCTCATGCTGGTTTTTGCAGTTCCAGAAATACCAGTTGCTTGCCTTTGGGATGAAATGTAAAACCAATACTTTGTCGACTTACAGTCCTGTCATTCTGACCATATTCCAGCTAAGGCTGTTTTGTATTTGTATGGCTAGGCTTGGNACAGGAGACCACAAGGGATTTTCAGACTGTGCCTGGGGTGTTGTATTTAAATGCATATTAACATCCCCTCTCCATTGCAGTCTGGAAACCTTCTTCACTCCCTGTCTGGGATGCTGTAGTGCAAAACCAGCAGTGCAGAGTGCCTAATATAGTCTCTTCCAAACATGACCTTTTTTTGTTGGTGGGTGAATGCCTTTCTAGATAGACAGTAATGTTGGCTACTGACAGATTGGCCACTGCTGGGATATCAGCTTGGAAGGTATTTCTGTTTCAAGTAGCTGTCAGGACACATCTGTGTTTATTCAGATACCTTTCCAGGCAGGTGCCATATGCATTTACTCTCCTGTCACCTCTGCTTGAACCACTGCTGATATGTCAGAGGACTAGGAGTGAGGTGTGTATGCTAAGAATAGCTTCTTTATCCCTTCTCTCTCCAAGTTAGTGACTTTCTAGTCAGTGCCATTTCCTTCCTTTAGAGGAGGTTTATTGAGTGCTTTATGAACATGACAAACAGTAGATTTATGCACATTATTAGGAGTGGAAGTCAGTGTGATAATTACAAAGGGAGCAGGGCATGTAATAGAGCCTAAGAAATTTTCCACTAAAAAGCCTTGAAAAATTAAATGTAATTCTTCCACACATCCCCAGTCACACTCATCTGGCACTTGAGTTATCTGAAAAGTGTCTTCCTTCACTGCTGCAGACATTTGTAGCTTCCCTTTGCTTGTTTGTTTGTCTGGAATTTGTGTTCCCCTTAGTAATTTCCATGCTTCCTGCATGTCCCCAAGTACTGTTCCTGCTTCCTGGCTTTTCTGCACAACTTTCTTCTGAAGCAATTTGCAAAGGAAACTTCAGTTTATGCAGTTTGGGAAAATTGCTTATGTTACTAAATAAATGGAAGGCAACCCTTTGAGTCCATGCAGTTGTTTGTACACAGATAGTCTGAGTACAAGAATTGCATCCTGTTTGTGCATCTGGTGCTGCACAGAAGAGTTACAGGCTTAAAAAAACATGAAGTGAGCTGAGGTCTGTGAGAACTCATTTTCCAGTCTACATATCCTCAGCTCTTGTTCACCCATCCCAGTATCCCAGTATGTCAGGGGTTGGAAGGGCCCTAGAAAGATCATCTAGTGCAACCCCCCTGCCAGAGCAGGAGCACCTAGACCAGCTCACACAGCAATGTGTCCAGGCAGCTCTGCAATGGCTCCAGGCAAGGAGACTCCACAGCCTCCTGGGCAGCCTGGGCCAGTGCTCTGGCACCTGAACTGCAAACAAGTTCCTCCTCGTGTTAATACTAAACCTCCTGTGGTCCAACTTGCTCCCATTCCCTCTTGTCCTACCATTGGATGCCATTGAGCAGAGCCTGGCTCTCTCCTCCTCACACTCACCCTTCACATATTTCTAAGCATTGCTGAGGTCTCCTCTCAGTCTCCTCTTGTCCAGGCTGAAGAGACCCAGCTCTCTCAGCCTGTCCTCCTAGGGCACATGCTCCACTCCTTTCAGGATCTTGCTGGCCCTGNCCAGTTAGATTCTGTTCCACTGACCACAACTCTCTGGGCTCTGTCCTTCAGCCAGTTCCCAATCCATCTCACTTCACAGTATCCCAATCCATACTTCTGAAGTTTGGCAATGAGGATACCGTGGGAGACAGTATCAAAAGCTTTGCTAAAGTCAAGAAAAAACCACATGCACTGCCTTCCCCTCATCTCTCCATCTAGTTATGCCATCAGAAAAGGCTATCAGATTAGTCAAGCAGGACTTCCCTTTATGGAATCCATGTTGACTACTTGTGATAAGCCTCCTCTCCTCCATGTCCTTGAAGATGATAGGCTGACTGGCCTATAGTTACCCAGGTCATCCTTCTTGCCCTTTTTGAAGATTGGGATAACATTGGCCTTCCTCCAGTCATGATTCTCTCTCGAGGGCCTACTCAGCAATTTTCATGTGGCTTTGTTTTTGATTTGTTGGCCATATGGCCCTGAGGTCACAGTCAGTAAGGTTCTGAGAGCATGTGCTGTTCATTGGGGAGTCATAGATGATGCTGGAGCAGTGTTGGGAGAGGTTGTGGTGCAGATCAGAAGCTTGAAGCATGGTAACATCCTGCAATGAGAGTTAAATACTTAGGCTAGAAATGATGCTGAAGTCTCTCCTCTGCTCACCTTGTATTGTGCTCCTCTCTGGAGAAAGTGCTGTCTTTGTGAGAGGTGTAGTCAGTGTGGCAGGAATGCTGCAGAGAGCAGCAGGATGTAAACCACTGAAGGAGCAGAGGACATGCAATGAAAGGAAAAAAAAACCCTGGCAATGGGTGGAGCAGCAGGAGAGTGATAAGAAATGTGCAAATCCCCTCACAGTGAGCAGAGGAACTGCCTAGACACAGATTGGTTTAAGGGCTTTTTAGACAATGGAATAATTTTTAGCCACAAAACCACTGCTTGCCTTCTTAAAGGCAAATTTTAAGGCAGCCGATTATTTTAGCTGCCAGCCATGCAATTGAGGTTCACTGGTCCCTCCCCTGACCAACTGAGCCCACAGTGTCTGAGGGTCTCAAAGATCTTTGTACATTCCAAACATAACCCACATTGCAGGAAAAGAAAACAAAAGCAAAGCTGTGTGCAAACCATTGTGAGCAAAAGGCATTGGCCATAAGGATCATCTTAGTTTGTCAGAGTTCAGAGTAAGTGTTAAAGTGTCAAAGTTAGTGTTCTAAAAAAGCATCAGGCTGCCATCAGAAATCTGTTTTCAGCATGAGACCTCCTAGGGTAAAACTGCCACTCTTCTATTAAAATGGAGAAAAATTATTTCATGTCAACCTTGCATCCACAAATCATCAGCAAATGACAGAGGAAAATGCTCTCAACCAATGTTAACTTTTTATGGTGCACTCTTGCCTAAAGCATCAGAATTGATTGAACTAACAGCTCTGGGAGAAGGTGGTGCCCAAGGTGACTCAGAAACACAGAACCATCCAACCTAGGGTGCATCTCCTGCAGCAGAAGAGAAGAGGATGCTCCAAGTTTCATGTGAATCTCAGTGAAAACAATGCTTTAAAAGCTTCAGATAGTTTCATAATCTGTACCTCTTAAAATTATTTCTATTTATAGTAAGTAACTCAGGGTTTTTGAAGTCACCTGCTTTTCTAGATGAATACTTGAAGGCCCTCTGTGGCCTCATGTTTTTCTTGTTTATCACAGGTATTTAAGTGGCTTGAAGATAGAACTTAGGACTCTCTGTGTCCTGAACCAAACTACTTTTGCACTTGTGGTCTTGCATTTTGAGTAATTTTTGTTTAGTTACTTATAAGCAATGCAATTGGGTTTCTTAGCTGTCATGGCAGACCCAAAAGCTCCTAAAGCATTCTCAGCATGTTCCTTTCAAACTCTTTGTCCATGCTATCCGAGGAATGTCTGCCACAACCAATTTGATGAGCATCATGTTGCAGCTAGTTCCTCTGAGTCATAGCAGCTGTCAGCAAGGTGCCATTCCTGCTTGCTTTTGGGGGGACTTTGGTTGTGCTTTGGGGTTGTTTGTTGTTGTTGGGGCTTGCTGGGTGTTTTTATTTGGTTGGTTTTCTCCCTCCTGTGCTTTCAAGTATTTCCAAGGAATTATGATGTGAAGTGTATCATAAAAGAGCAATTTATTCTATCTTGAAGGTCTCCTCTCAGGAGCAGGTGCCTCAGATGGGATTGTTTTGGTCACACAGACTGAATGCTTGTAAAGAAAGCTGAGGTTCTGAATGATTCATAGTCTTCCTTGAACCTGGTGTGATGTACACAGGATTGTGTGAGCAGCTGAGAAAAATGCTTCTAATTCCTTAAGCCAGAAAAGCTCTTGAGCTGTGCTTCAAGACTGAAGTTAACCTGCTCCCTACTGAAGAGCATTGTCAACACCAGAAATACTCTGGACTTTTTTAACCTAAATTTTTGTCTCTCAGAACTGTGGGCTGAAAAAAACTGCCTCTGAAAGCTGTGCAGCAGTCCTGCAATTCCAGGAAGAAACTGGTTTTTTTTTCCTGGTATTGGAAAAGATCACTGTACTAGCAGAAACTGGGGATGGGATGGAGGAGAGGGGGTAGAGGTATTCCAGGCTGGGATTTTTCTCAAGAGTTTGCTTAATATTTTCTAGTTTTAACAGTTTGGCTACCTGACTAAAGAGGAGCTGTGCCCTGAGAGGCTTTGAGCCCCCATCCTTCCACAGAAGGCACTGGCAGTAGTTTCATTACTGCTTTGAGGAGGGGGGAAGTGTTGTGGGTTTTTTTGTCTTGATTTTTTTTCACTGCATCTGAATCTTTAACCCAGGAATCAGGGTTTGGGGCACTAGAATTTGCTGCATTCTGAAATCAATATGCCTAGTTTAGGTAGAAATGCTGAGGCTGATAGTGACTGTCTTGGTTCTTAGTGGAGTGCGTGCTGTAGAGCTTGGAATCGTTTAGCAAACAAGGTGTGAGATACAGATGAGGAATATTCTCACCCCACACAGTGTCCTCTCCACTTGTAACACTCTTGTCAGCCGTGAACACCAAAACACTTAGTGTTAAAACACGTAGTGTTAAAACACTTAGCACATGCCTGCAGCAGAGGTCACAACCCATAAGCATCACTCATTCATCTTCATCCCATACCTCAAGCCATTGGTGTGATTGGTCAACAAAGTGAAATCCAGCTGGCAGCCAGTCACGAGTGGGGTGCCACAGGGCTCAGTCCTGGGGCCACTCCTGTTTAACATCTTCAGCAATGATTTGGACCAGGGGATGGAGTGCACCCTTAGCAAGTTTGCAGATGACACCAAGCTGGGTGGCAGTGTGGATCTGCTTGAGGGTAGGGAAGCTCTGCAGAGAGATCTAGACAGGCTTAATGGCTGGACCAAGGCCAATGCCATGCAGTTCACTAAGGCCAAATGCCAGGTGCTGCCCCTTGGCCATAGCAACCCCCAGCAGTGCTCTAGGCTTGGGGAGCAGTGGCTGCAGAGCTGCCAGGCACACAGGGACCTAGGGGTGCTGAGTGACAGCTGAACAGGAGCCAGCAGTGTGCCCAGGGGGACAAGAAGGCCAATGGCATCCTGGCCTGGAGCAGGAACAGTGTTGGCAGCAGGAGCAGGGAGNTCTGTTCTATGATTCTATGATTCTATGTTTTATGTGGAGGCAGTGGGTGCTCCATTGGAATACCTGCCTGAGAAATGAGACACTTTTGTTTTCCCATGTAATTCCTTTTGTATGCATCTGATTACACAACATGATCCTCTCCTCTCCTCTGGCCTGTTTCTAGGGTGTTTCTGAGCTTTAGTAGTGCTTGCTGGTGCAGGTGGTCTTGAAGCCAGATGCCAGAGCAGGTGGGTGATGTGCTTTGAGAGCATTGCAGATCAGCTGCTTTGAGCCTGCATTTTCATCTTGCCCTCAATCTCTTCAGCACAAGAGTTTGTTTTGCAAGGATTGTATTGTTACTCAAAGCATTTTTCTTCTGAGCGCTCTGTGTGTTCCTACCTCACTTTTTCTTACCATTGTAGTCAGACATTAGTTAATAGCTTGCTGTTCTCATGTTGTAGTACATGTTTATATAGAGAAAGGAAAAAGTAGCATTTATTTCAGAGGTGATAATAGCATTGAAAATAAACATAAAGGTTTATTTTTATGTGTGCAGGATCTCAATTCTGAGCAGAAGTTGCTCCTTTGTATAAGCAAGGGTGGCTTTGTTCCAGCATTTGTGTGTCACTGATAAAAATGAACTGAGTGATCCTTTGGATTTTTGGTGTGGTTTTTCTTCTTATTATTATAACTTTCTGTGTGGCTACATTTTAAGGTTACATTGGTCTTGTGTGCTAGGTCTTGTCATAACCTTTGTTGTAGACATGTCAATAACCCTGCCCTACTCCATGAACTTAATAAATCCATGTGGTTACATTTTATTTTCACCACCCTAGCTGAGTATTACTCAGATCATTTACTTTCACTTCCCAACTTTTATTTTCCATTGCACTAAGATTGGAATATATTTTATGTGTAGAAGTGTTAATGATAATGAATGAAATAACTGTTGCTAAGTTATCCCTAGGAATATAAAATGTTCTAATTGGAAGGTGGTTATTTAGAGGATTGTGTTTCCTTTCTAATACATTAACTTCATTTCTTTGAATGAGTGACTCCTGTGGAGGAGTTGCTGTCATTCCTTGATCCATCTTGATCTCATCATACAAAAAGGAATGTTTCCATAATCCCCTTACAAAATGGGTATGTGTTTTATTTTATTTACCTGTAGCCTATGCCTGATACACTCTTTTATCTGCTGCTGGAGTTTTAGCTTCCACCTTTTTTATTATGAAAAATATAAGCTAGCTTCTTGGCTATCTGAAAAATTACTACCTTGTAATGCTCCAGATGCATCTGTAATAAAAAGGAATGGGAAAAGCAAGATGACAAAAAGTAATCAAAAAGCAAGTGGCAACTAAAGAGCACCTGTTAGTGCAGGCACTGTGACTAGGCTCCCACCTGCAGCCTCCAGCCAGGCACATCCAGGCAGTCCTCTCTGCTCTGCTGCTTTTGGAGTGCCATTATTGCAGCAGATGTAAGATTTAGGGCATTTTGCAGAACTCAGGCAATATTTTATGTACAAATTTCTCATTTTTTGAGAGTGATTTTGGGGCTAGAAAGGCAAGATGAGCAGGCTTGGGGTTTATGTCCTTTTGTCTTTGTGTTCTAAGAGCCCTTGGCAGATGGGAACATTCAGCTGGGTGAAATATTTCTTCCTTTGCTTCCCCATCCCATTGCTACATTGGGAGCAGACACATGTTTTTTCCATAGGTACTTTGGTTTGCTGTGTTCTCTGAAGCCACCAATAAAAGTGGATTTACAGTAAGGCACCATCCTGGAAAAGGGGTGGCTGAAAGGTTACCTCCTGCCCACGCTGCAGCTGATCTTGCACAGTGAATGACACTTCAACAGCTCTCCCCATCAAATTAAGTGATCTGATGGGAATTAAATGGATTACTTCTTGCAGGGGAATAGGTCTGAACTTTCCTAGTTCTTTGCAAAGGCAAAATGAGAAACAGATTTGGTGTGTTTGTTGAATTTGCATTGTGTCCAGGCCTGTATTAGTGCATAGCCCAAAGCTTTAGTTCTGTGCAAAGTGAAAAAGCAAGTCACTTCTAGGAGTATATAACACAGTCTAATAAGTGGCCAGGAAATATCCTGAGAGCTCTGGGATAAGAGAAAAGCCAGATTGATAAATCATTCATGAATATGGCAGGTTGCATGTACTGGGATGTATCATTGTTACTGTTAGAGGAGTTCTCAGTTACCTCTTAGGAGAGGAAAGCTTAATGTAGATGTAATATATTCCAATATTTTCAGTGTTTTCCTCTCTGGAAAAAAGGCACTCTTGTGTATCTATAGCAATTTATAGTTTCAGTAAGTTGTGGTTTGATTCTGCTGGATAATGTTCATACAAAGCAGGTCCAGTTACTAGGAAATTTTTTGCTTTAGGTTTTTGCCAAGGACTTAGCTAAATCTTCTAAAATACAAACATAACCTTAGCAGCTAATCCAGGAGGAGGGGGGAAAAAAAGAGTTGACTGTATAAAGTAGAAACTTTGAAGAGATTCTTATTTCTTGGCCTGTCTCTCCCCCCTTCCCTTTTATTTTGTGGGTGGATGGGTTTGGGGTTTTGTGTGTGTGTGTGTGGTGGTTTTTGTTTGTTTTCAGGGATTGTAGAATCTTGCAGCAGTCAGAAAGCAAGGTACTTTTGAAAAGCTCTTTCCTACTGCCCTAACTGATAAGTACTGTATGAGGGATTATTCCTTAAGTGCTGTTAAATGAATCAATCATTCAAGAACTTCAAACTGAAGGGAGAGACATCTGTGTTCTAAAATTGCTGGAGTTAGGACTAAACAGCCTAAATAAGTAAATAAAAGTGGCTGGCAGATAATTGGCAGGCAATGTCGATCTGCTTGAGGGTAGGGAAGCTCTGCAGAGAGATCTAGACAGGCTGGATGGCTG
>VWZO01020107.1:19511-35520 GCA_013396975.1 Bucco capensis
CTAGATGATCTTTCTAGGGCCCTTCCAACCCCTGACATTCTGTGATACTGTGATACTTGCTCCTACCAGCACCTGCACATGTGGCTGCAGGTCACTCAGGGCTAGCAGGGAATGTCCTTTAGGGTCACCTACATCCCTTCTGAAAGCTTGAGTTGCTTCATCTGCTTTTCAGCTCCTCTTCCTCTTCTGCTCCCTGGGTTTGACCTGCAGCTCCCTGTTCTCTTCTCCTGGGTTAACATTGAGAGGACAAGAGGAAATGGCCTCAAGTTGCACCAGGGGAGGTTTAGATTAGGTATAAGGAGGAATTTCTTCCCTGCAAGGGTTGTTAGGCATTGTCCAGGCTGCCCAGGGAGGTGCTGGAGTCACCATCCCTGCAGGGGTTTCAGAAACATCTAGCTGTGGTCCTTAGGGCCATGGGTTAGTGTCCTGGGGTGATAGGTATGGTTGGACTTGATGTGCTTAGAGGTCTCATCCAACCTTCATGCTTCTGTGATTCTAATCAGTGCTCCTGCCAAGGGAAGGATCAACACAATGGTGACACACAGTTGGACATCCTCCTCACCTCATTTCACAGCCCAAACAATTCCTGATCCCTCAGGGTTGCTCCTAGCTAGGAATATGCAATATTATCACATAGTAAATATGCAATATTATTCCAGCTTCTTTCTCCCTGAAGCATTCCCAACGCCTCTGCTCCCTCCTAATTCTCTAACAGGTAACCTGAATTCTGTGCTGGAAACCTTCAAGGGAAATAGCAGCTCTGTGCCATGATAGCACTAGTTTAAGTGATCATTAAGCAGCAGGAGTTCCTATTTGAAATCTATATCTTCACTAACCAGGCCATTCTGCCTCACCCCAGGTGAAATCCACCCTGAGAAGTACAAGGCCAAGGCATAATTGCAGCTCCACTAAACCCTGGAAAAATAACTTCACCAATTCTCAGCACATCCAATTTGTTATATTTATTTCTTTTTCCACCTGGAACATAAAAAGCTAATAAATTGTAAGAGGGCTGCCATCAGGATCAATTCCCTCTAATAGGAGTGCCTGACTTGTAAATCTCCTCTGATAGCAAGCTGGGAGTTGTCTTGTGAGCAGAACAAGATGAGAAAAGGAAATAAATGCTGAAGTTATCAAAAGAGGAAGAAGACTCAAGTATTGATTCCCTAGCTGCCAGTACTTCTGAGAGGAGACCTGGGTTATATCCCTGAATTAGAGACAGGAAGCAGGAAAGCATACTGGCTGTCCCCAAATCCTGCCTGGACACATCTTGTGCAAGCTGCTCTAGGCTCTCCTGCTCTGCCAGGGATTGTGCCAGATGATCTCCAGAGGTCCCTGCCAACCCCTGACAGTCTGGGACTCTGGGACTCTGTGAAGGCAGAGGCTGAGCTGAGTGTTGAATCCATACTCACTGCCCCAGTGCCCAGGCAATGCTCTCTGCCTGCAGCACCCACAGCACTTCCAAACTCCTGCAGAACACAAAGGAGCAAGTCAGAAGTGAGGGGCAAGCCTCCACTGCCTAATCACAGAATCATTCAGGTTGGAAGAGACCNAGAAGCATCTCTCCTTGTTTCCTCCTCTGTGGACAAGGAGATCAGCAGTGGTTCAGAAGAGCACTGAATGAGCTACTCCATCTCCTATGGAAAGGGAAGGGTGGTTGCCTGGAGGACAGGAGCTAGAGGCAGATGTCAATCTGTCACAAAACTGTGACAGACACAGAGCCCAAACTGTGGGGCACTGCCTACCTCAGACAGCATTGCAGGAGAGTGAGAGAGTGTAGCTGTTTGCTAGCTGACTCCACTCTGTCTGTCCCAGGGCAGAGGGACATCCTCCTGGGATGGGGCTTGGAGTGGGAGCCTGGTTCAAGGCTTGGAATCTTCACCTCATGATGTCTCATGAGTGACTGCAGGAGGAAGTCAGGGAAAATGAAGCATTGGGATTAGCCATGGCAGATGGTGGGAGCACTCAGAGAGGATAAACAGCAGCTCTCCAGGAGACAGGGGAGACCTTAGCTCTCTCGACAAGTCCCAGAAAGAAGGTTGGAGAGAGATGGGGGTTGGTCTCTTCTTTAGGATTATCAGTGCGAGACAAGAGGAAATAGCTTCAAGTTGCACCAGAGGAGGTTCAGATTAGATATTAGGAGGAATTTCTTCCCTGAGAGGGTTCTCAGGCACTGGCCCAGGCTGCCCAGGGAGGAGGTGGAATCACCATCCCTGGAGATGTGGTGCTTGGGGCCATGGTTTAGTGGTGAGCATGGGAGTGTTGGGTGGATGGTTGGACTCCTTCATCTCAGAGATCTTTTCCAACCATAATGATTCCAGAATTGTTTTCCATTCCAAAACTTTGTGCCTGTGTAGACTCAGTAGCCACAAAGATCTGCATTTATCCTGGGCTAGCATTTGTTTCTGTGCATGCTGTGAGCAGAAGAAGGCACTGAGTGCTCACAGAGCACTCTCTTGCATCCCTTCATGTCCTCCTTGGGAGGTAATGGCCTGCTCTGATCTCTCAGCAATGCAGCCCAAGGTTAGAGAGACCAACCTTACAAGTCACAAAATTCAATTTGTCCTCTCTCTCAGGCTAAATTTAGAATCCAATTATGATCAGGAAAAGATCTTTAAAGAAAAATCACAATCAAAATTCACTCCAGATATCTAGAGAAGATAGAGCCTGAGCAGCAGCTGAAATGGTCTGTTCTTAATTGGGGAAAAAAAAACAGTTTATCTTGATTTGCCTCATGCAAGGACTCAGGGATGAGAAGGGGGAAAAAAAAAACCTCTTGCAAAAAGCAGGAAACTTATTTCTTCAGGATCTAATAATTCTGACAAGAACATTGCAAATGTATCAGAGGAGAAGATCTCACTGTCCCCAGATGGAATAACAGTGAAATTAGCAAATGGCACATTAACATACTCCTGATTATATTTCTGCCTTCCTGCAAGAGGAATTAATTGATTTGTGTGGTTTACAAGACATCTCAGTATTGGCTTGGAAGTTAAATACAAGGGAGAGAGAGAGGATCCTTGCAAGAGACAATAGAGACCTTGACCTGCTTGGTGAGTCTGAGCCTGAGCTTCAGCCTTGCTGTTGTTGCTTTAGAGTCACATTGTGGCATCCCTGGAGGAAGAATCAACAGCAATTGGGTGGGAAATGGATTTCACAGCCTGCCACAGGCACACATTCCTCTCCAAGGAGCAGTTAATGCCTTCTACAAGGTGCAGGGAGAAGAGAGCCACCTGATCCAGCCTGGAGGAGAGGAGACTGAGAGGAGACCTCAGCAATGCTTAGAAATATGGGAAGGGTGAGTGTGAGGAGGAGAGAGCCAGGCTCTGCTCCATGGCATCCAATGGTAGGACAAGAGGCAATGGGAGCAAGTTGGAGCACAGGAGGTTTAGTATTAACCCAAGGAGGAACTTGTTTGCAGTTCAGGTGCCAGAGCACTGGCCCAGGCTGCCCAGGAGCCTGTGGAGTCTCCTTGTCTGGAGCCATTGCAGAGCTGCCTGGACACATTGCTGTGTGAGCTGGTCTAGGTGCTCCTGCTCTGGCAGGGGGGTTGCACTAGATGATCTTTGTAGGGCCCTTCCAACCCCTGACATACTGGGATACTGTGATACTGTGATCTCCTGATGCCTGGAGGCTCTCCCATGGCACTTGGCCCTTGGACTTGCTGCTCTCCAGAGGGACTTGAGGCACAGCTTCAGCTCAGATCTGCAGCTGCTGAGAGGCTTGTAGCCAAAGACCTGCTCAGAGCTGAGAGATACCCAAGGCTGCTGAAAGAGTAAGAGCAGAAAGGACATCAGGTGTGCTGTCTGGATGACCTGCTTGGGTCCTGGACAGCTGTGCCCACCCCTGCTTTATAAACCTCACAGGATCAGGAGAATTTTAAGTACAGATTAACTCAATCTGCCAGGGATAGTCCTGTCCTCATTGTGAGCAGGCTGAAGGGGTTTTTGTCTGTTCAAGGCTAGGTCTTGCTAGACCTTGAACTAAGAAATCCATGTGGTGATGAAGAAACTTTCTCCTAGGAAAAAATGTCTATGGAAAATTCAGGTTTGCTGCAATGGCTTCTCTGAAAGATCTGTTTGAAAGATCTATCAGAAATAATGAAGAGATTCTGATACCTACAATGATTAGCAAGTCATTCACAGAGGTAATAATTGCTGCCTGCTTCCATAGCTCTGGGTTCCACAGATATTGCTGAGCAGTGCCTGAGCTGAGGAAGCAGGGAAAGATGGAGCTGGAGTCAGGAAAGATGGACAACTCTGGCATTTGGGGAACCTCAATCAGTTTCCCAACATGTTAAAAGCTATAGAGTCCCTAATAATCCAAGTACCATCAGCAGCATCCTCCTCAAGCAGTACAGACAAAGCCTGACAGCAAAGGGAATTCCAATAGGAGTTTGACTTGCAAAGGGAATGGAATAGTCTCCCAGATAAATGCTCAAATATCTTCCTTCTGGATTACTATTGTAGTTTCTCTCTGGAGGAAGAATCCCAACCCAAGCCACTTGCTTCCCAGCAAACCAGGCTGACCTTGGGACTGGTGCTCAGCTGCTTGGGCAAGAGACAAGCTGTGCACACACTGACCCAGAGCTGAGAGCTAATGGTGTGCTCAGATCCCAGAATCATTCAGGTTGGAAGAGACCTCGAAGCTCACCAAGTCCAACCATCCCTATCATCCCAGGACAATAACCCATGGCCCTAAGGACCACAGCTAGATGTTTGAACCCCTGCAGGGATGGTGACTCCAGCACCTCCCTGGGCAGCCTGGGACAATGCCTAACAACCCTTGCAGGGAAGAGATTCCTCCTGGAGCCCTCAACACACAAAGGACATGGAGCTGCTGGAGCAGGTGCAGNTGGATCTTTTGAAGCCATTTGCTGCCATTCCAGATCTGAGAAGATGTTTTGATAGACACTGCTAAAACCACCCCAGTCTTCCATTCAGCTCTACCCAGATTAGGCTTCTTTTTCCAGCCACTGCTCCTATTCACACCCAATATTCTGATTTTTTTCCCAGGGTTTTGCAATGCTGAACCTCCAGATGAGTGGAACAGAGGATGTGTCACAGGAGAGAACCTTTCTCTTGTGCAGCTTGCAGTGTGAGATTCTCATTAGCCCTGCTGTTGAGAGCTAGCCCAAGCTCTAGCAGAATGAAATCACACCTTCCCCAAAGCCAGCCTGATTAACCTAGCTGGAACAAGCTCACAAGGCAGATGCAGTGAGGGTAGCCCTCAAAGTTTCTCAATTAAGGACTTTGTGCACTGAAAAGGAAAAAAGGCATCACAAGGATGGCTTTTTCAAAGGGAAAGGGCATTTTCCTCTCTTTTGTGAGTGAGAAGTAAAAACAAAGCTCAGCTTTTCCATGCAGATCTTTTTGCTTAGGCAAATATGGTACAGAACTAGGCAGAAGCTTCTCAGAACATTCAGAAGTGAAATGAAGCTCTTCAAAATCATTGCTGAACAATGTTTTATTCAAGGCTGAGTATATTTGGGGGAGATATTTGAGTTTCCTCTATTCATCTATCACTTCAGTTTTCCTTTCTGCCCTTAGGAAGGAATTTCCTTGTCTTTTAATCTTGTTGGGTTTTTTTCCGCCCTGAAATTAAAAGGAAAAGTGTCACCTTCCTCATTTTACACTATTTTTTGAGGAGGGCTAGAAGAAATACTCTAGTCTTTGGCTCAGTGCTGATGCTGTTGGCTGCATTCAGAGCCTGAGTGGAGTAGAAGTTCCTGCTGGATGCAACAGAGACCTTCAAAACCAAGAAAGGCCTCAAAAATCAGTGGGACTAGGAGGCCAGGAGCCAGCAAGGGTTAACTTGTCCTGTGGACTTTATCTAATTCCTTGTTTTAATTCATTTGATCAATCTCTCTGGGTAGTAAATTCACTTAATCATTCTAATTACTTATTGATTGGCTGCTGGTGCCCTGGGAACGTCAGCATCCCTCTGTCAGCACTGCAGCATCCACCTCTGATGGATGAGCTCCTTCTCCCTGCCTTGTCTCTGGGCTGGAGAGCAGACACCAGCTTCTCAGCTGCTCTGCAGCAGCATCTGCACTAGGTTCTTCCCTCCTGGACTGAGGTGGTAGATCCCAAAGGTATTATTAATATTTCTCCATCTACTTAGTGGAGTTTTGTGGGGCTGAAGGAGCTTGGTCAGTGGATGTCACCTGGGATCATCCTGCTTTATCCAAAGCCTTAGAGAATCATGGAATATTTAAGGTTGGAAGAGACCTTTGAAGGTCATCTAGTGTAACCCCCTTGCCATTGGCAGGGAGATCCTTAGCTGGCCCAGGCTGCCCAGGAGCCTGTGGAGTCTCCTTGTCTGGAGCCATTGCAGAGCTGCCTGGACACATTGCTGTGTGAGCTGGTCTAGGTGCTCCTGCTCTGGCAGGGGGGTTGCACTAGATGATCTTTCTAGGGCCCTTCCAACCCCTGATATACTGGGATACTGGGATAGGTTGCTCAGAGCCATGTCCAACCTGGCCTTGAATGCTTCCAGGGATGGAGCAGCTACCATTTCTCTTGTAGGAAAGTCTTGCTTTAGTAGTTGAATGTTTAAGTCAAACTTCAAGACTGAAGTCCCCAAACAGCCTGCACTGACCTGGGGCAGAAAGGTCTGACTTCCTATTTGTAGAATCACAGGATCATTGAGGTTGGAAGAGACCTCTAAGCTCATCCAGCCCAACCATCCCTCTCACCCCCAGGACACTAACCCATGGCCCTAAGGACCACAGCTAGATGTTTCTGAAACCCCTGCAGGGATGGTGACTCCAGCACCTCCCTGGGCAGCCTGGGACAATGCCTAACAACCCTTGCAGGGAAGAAATTCCTCCTGACATCCAATCTAAACCTCCATTTGTGCAACTTGAGGCCATTTCCTCTTGTCCTATCCCTGCTAACCCAGGAGAAGAGACCAACCCCCAGCTCGCTCCTCTCATGGAGTTGTAGAGAGTGAGAAGGTCTCCCCTGTTTCTTGCTGGTGACTGACTGATACCTAAGCAAGAAAACACTCTATACATCAGGAAAGAAGTGGTCAGGAGGGCATTAGAGAGGAGACTGTGGAAGCCTATTTGGGGTAGGATTGGGGAACTGTGGCTCAGATATCAGTCAGGAGTGTCTGGAGGATACAAAGGGGCCAGCAGGCCAGCTTAGCCCATGAGATGAGCCCTAGAGTAAGAAGAAGCAAGCACATTGTGGATGTCTCTGGCTAGCAGGCAGAAAGCCTGAGTCAGCCTGGTGCTGGGAGAGCCAAACCTCTGCTGATGACAGCATTCCCTCAGGAGACTGTAAAGCCAGCTTTAAACCAGCACAGGATCTGAATGTCATATCCTGCATACACAAATGCTCAAGAAAAAAACCTGTAACAGTTTCTGGAAGGTTCACAGAATCACACAGAATCATTTGGGTTGGAAGGGAGCTCTGGAGCTCATCTAGTCCAACCCCACTGCAGTGGCCAGGGACATCCCCAACTAGAGCAGCTTGCCCAGAGCCCTGGCAAGCCTCACCTGCAATGACTCCAGGGATGGCAACTCAACCACCTCCCTGGGCAACCTGGGCCAGTGTTCCACCACCCTCGTGGGGAGCAACTTCTTTCTAATATCCAGTTTAAATGTACTCCTCTCCAATTTAAAACCATTGCCCTTGTCCTTTCCCTGCAGGCCTTGGCAAACAGGCCCTCTGCAGCCTTCTTGCAAGTTCCCTTTGGGTCCTGGAAGGTCACTAGTAGTTCCCCTGAAGCCTTCTCTTCTCCAGGCTGAACAATGCCAGCTCCCTCAGCCTGTCCTCAGAGCAGAGGTGTTGCAGCCCCTGAGCATTCTCGTGGCCTCCTCTGCACCTGCTCCATCAGCTCCATGTCCTTTCTGTGTTGAGGGCTCCAGAACTGGACCCAGTATTGCAGAGGAGGTGTGAGCAGAGCAGAGTGCAGTGGCAGAATCACCTCTCTGGCTCTGCTGGCCACGCTTCTCTTGCTGCAGCCCAGGATGCCATTGTGCTTCTGGGCTGCCAGCGTGCACTGTTTGCTCATGGCCAGCTTCTCAGCCACCAGCACCCCAAGGCCTTTTCTGCAGGGCTGCTCTCCATCATCTCATCCCCCAGCCTGGATTGATAGTGGGGATTGTTCTGACCCAGGTGCAGGACCCTGCACTTGGTCTTGTTGAAGCTCATGAGGTTCACCTGGGCCCACCTCTCCAGCTTGTCCAGGTCCTTCTGGATGACATCTTGCCCCTCCAACTTATCAACAGCACCCCATAGCTTGGTGTCATCTGCACACTTGCTGCTGGTGCACTCAATGCTGCTGGCCATATTGTTTATACAAATATTAAACAGTACAGGCCCCAGTACAGAGCCCTGAAGGACACCACTTGGCACTGATCTCCAGCTGCACTTGGAGCCATTAACCACTTCCCTCTGGATGTGACCAGCCAGCCAGTTCCTTATCCACTGAACAGTCCACCCATCCAATCCATAGCTCTCTAACTTGGCCAGTAGAATGTTGTGGGGACTGTGTCAAAGGCCTTGCACAAGTCCACACAGATCACATCCACAGCTTGTCCCTTGTCCACTGAGGTAGTCACAGTATCGTAGAAAGCCACTAGGTTTGTCAGACAGGATGTGCCCTTAGTGAAGCCATGCTGACTGTCTCTGATCACCTCCCTCTCCTCCATGTGCCTTTATCAGGTCTTCTAGGAGAATCTGCTCCATGATTTTCCCAGGCACAGAGGTGAGGCTAACAGGTCAGTAGTTTCCAGGCTCCTCCTTTACACCCTGTTTGAAAATCCTGAAATGCTCCTCTTAAATACTCTTGCTTGTATAATGATGTGGAGCTGGAGGTTTTTAAAGTGTTTGACTTGAGTAGCTGGTGTTTAACAAGCTCTTTAATTACACTGAATTCTTCCTGTGCAGTCAAACATTGCTCAGGGCTGTTGGGGAGGGAAGGATCTCATTGTGTTTGGAGGATGGGAATCCATCAGCCAAACCCTTTCAAATAAACAGCCAAAATACTTATTGACTGCTTCTGCTTCTTTTGGCTTGTAAGGTTCATTTTCCATCCTGCCTAGTACTGGACCTAGTGGAACTTGTTCAACAGGGAATGGTTAGGCTGAAGCCAATGTGATCTCAGCAGCAACACCAAATGGGTTTGCTTTTTGGGCTGTGCACTTCCTTCCCCACGAGGAAGATCAGGTTGGGAAAGGCCAAGCTTCCCCTGATGGACACTGGTAGACTACAGGCTCAGAGGTGAAACATTGAAGCTAGGGTTCAATGATCCTGAGATGCTGCAGGGGTCTGCAGGCTCTCTTTCAGCCTCTGCTCTTACCAACATGTGAGCACTGGCTGGAGATTTGTCATCCCTTTGGGGAGAAGGTGGCAGGAGACTCCTGATAAGGTACAACAGACAAAGCCATTAACGTGAAGGAACAGATTGATATTCTCCTCCTGCTGAAGCCCTGTCAGAGCAGGTGACAGGAGACACAGACATCTCTGGGTTGCAATCCAGACATCATGGCACAGCACCAGGCTGCTTAGTTCAGGAACAGCTCTGCCTGCCTGCCAGGCAAAGGCTCCATCTATTTAATCTGTGGGGATGCTGGTCCATGGAGCAGCTCTGGGAGGCTGAGCAGTGCTGTCAGTCTCACCACACAGCACGTAGGTGAAGTGCCTGTGGTACCTTCAAAGAGCTTTTCTCCCTGCTGTGGCTGAGTGTATGAGCTCAGAGTACAGCAGGAGAGCTGAACCATGGCATGGAGCAGAGTCTCTAGCAGAAGCAGGAGAGGTGGGGAAGCCCTTGATGTGCTCCTTTGTGATGGGGAGCTCCACTCTGAGAGAAGCACATGGCAGGGCAGAAGCTGAAGATGGAGGTGACATCTCCTTCACTGAGGGTCAGCTCTGGCCCATGCCAGTGTTCCTCTAGCCTGGCTGCCACCTGCCTAAGGAGGACTCTGCTCTGTAGGGGATATCTATATGGTGCAGGGGTCAGTGCTCCTCCCCTCTCCTGGTGGCCATCCTGTGATGGAAGCACCATGCAGGAGCACCATGCTTCCTCTGGGAGCACAAGGGAGCCTGACCTCTTGCTGAAGATGAGGTATTTGAGTAAGACTGGGAAGAGAAGGAAGAAGATCATTCTTTCAGGAGGATGCAAAGCCATCTGTCCTCACAGGAACTGTAGAGATACGCAGGGTTGTCAGCTTCTCTCTCCTCTACATCTGGCATTTGCAAACCAAGGGCATGATATATTCTTCCTGTGGATCCTGAAGGGCAGATGATCACCTGGCTTTCAGGTAGCTGTCTCCTTGCATCAACTGAGTATCTGCCTTGTGGGCACTGCATAAATCCATCCCCATGTGAGATATCTGCAGAGGCAGACACAGACTTTTCTCCTTCCAGCTCTGTCTCAGTGTCAATGTTACTGCACCAGTGGAGCTAAGAACCTCATCTCCTCAGGAGTTGCACCATCTCCTTGTGCCCTTACCCCACTGGGGTTTATGGAAGGGGTTAAGGCAATGCCCTCCTACCCCTGCACTGTTACAAGTCTTCTCTTGTGGTGCTAAAGTGAGTGTCCACTTTGCTCTGGCTTTCCAACTGGGCACAGAGAAGTCCTTAGAGAATAAAGCTGTGTATTCATGCTGAAGTCTCTGGTGATACAAACATCCTGCAGGGCTGAGAGGGATCACACTAGCCAAGGGGAATCTCTTCTCTTTGACAGCAGTGCAAGAGCAGAGCAAGATGCCTGTGGGAGTTGTAAGAAACCAGCAGGATTCAGGGCTAAAGCAGTGTAAGACACTTTGCCCAAGGCTGAAAGGAAACAGATCTCTGGTGGGTTCAGAATGCTGATCAAATGTGGTCTGTTTAATTGCACTTGTGACCCATCCTGTCCTCTCTCTCTTTCTCTCTGTTGAGCCAGGAGTGTGGCTCTGTGTATCTCAGCCTGTCATGTCCTACCATGCCCATGATGTGACACAGAGCCATAGGAGGTGACAGCCTGATGGGCTGCCAGGCTGGAAACAGGGATGCAGGGAGCTATTTTGGGGATGCGATGCCAGCAATTGACAGATGATATAAAAGAGAGCTGACAGATGAAAGGGCCAAGCTGCTGTTTTCAGCCTTGGCAGAGGAACTCACTGACCTTTAAAGATGCTTTGGCACAGCCCCCACTGCTGAGTCACAACCACTCAGCAGTGAAGGGGTTAATCTTCCTGCCTGTGGAGGATGGATGCTGCCAAGGATCAGCATTAGTGTGGCAGCAGCACTAGGGCAGGGATTGTCCTCCTCTGCTGGACACTGGGGAGGTTACATCTCCAATCCTGGGCTCAGCTCTGGGCCTCTCACTGCAAGAAGGAGCCAGAGGCATTGGAGTGTGTGCAGAGAAGGGCAAGGAGGCTGGGGAGGGATCTGCAGAAGAAGTGTGCTGACGAGCAGCTGAGGGCACTGGGGTTGGGTAGTGTGGAGAAGAGGAGGCTCAGGGCAGACCTTAGCTCTCTCTACAGCTCCCTGAAAAGATGTTGCAGTGAGCTGGGGGTTGGTCTCTTCTCCTGGGTTAGCAGGGACAGGACAAGAGGAAATGGCCTCAAGTTGCCCCAGGGGAGGTTTAGCTTGGATGTCAGGAGGAATTTCTTCCCTGCAAGGGTTGTTAGGCATTGTCCCAGGCTGCCCAGGGAGGTGCTGGAGTCACCATCCCTGCAGGGGTTTCAGAAACATCTAGCTGTGGTCCTTAGGGCCATGGGTTAGTGTCCTGGGGGTGATAGCTATGGTTGGACTTCATGAGCTTAGAGGTCTCTTCCACCCTGAACGATTCTGTGATCTTCTCCTGGGCCCTTCCTCTCCAGCTCTCAGCAGAGCTTTATCCCTCCCTCTCCCAGTGGGTTGGATCCTTTAGCTCTGTATCCCTTTGCCCAAAAGATGCATTCAGCAGCACAGAAGGCCCTGCCCTGGCAGAGATGGTGGGGAGGGGGATTATTTTTCCTTCCTTGCTTAGAAGAAAAACAATGCTGGCAGCATTTGAAGTCCTCATTTGGTTTCTTGGTGAAAGCTTTCAAAGACTGCACAGGTTTGACACAAGCCCAAGCTGCCTATTAGCTATTAAATGCATCAAGCTAATTTAGCCCTGGAACTCTGCCAGGAATAGAGCACATCATTTGCTTCAGAGACAACCTAAAAATCAGGGGAAAAATGCAGTATAACCTACTGGAGCTGCCTCATTTATTAAAGGACACTGAAGGAATGAATTCTCATTGATATCACACCAAGGGAAGGGGAAGCAAACATCACCTCCGGTGCTTCACTTCCAGCTCTCTGTGCTTCTAACAGTGAGGAAATACTCTATGAACATATTTTATCCCAAATCTAGATGGGAATTTGAGCTAATTGGTGGGAAGCCTGGGAAGAGTTGGGTGGAGGTATGCAGAGTCAATGTGTTGAGAGCATCATGGCCTGGGCTGCAGTGAGAGGCTTCCCTGGTGCCCAGCTCTGGGGTGGATTGCAGCTTCTGCCTGTGCATTGCTCCTGGGGAGGGACTGGGAGGGAATGGGAGCAAGTTGGAGCACAGGAGGTTTAGTATTAACCCGAGGAGGAACTTGTTTGCAGTTCAGGTGCCAGAGCACTGGCCCAGGCTGCCCAGGAGGCTGTGGAGTCTCCTTGTCTGGAGCCATTGCAGAGCTGCCTGGACACATTGCTGTGTGAGCTGGTCTAGGTGCTCCTGCTCTGGCAGGGGGGTTGCACTAGATGATCTTTCTAGGGCCCTTCCAACCCCTGACATACTGGGATACTGTGACTGCAGAAGGATGGAGAGTGTGTGAGCCTGAGAATACACAGTCATGGTATCATGGTGGTTGGAAAAGCTCTCTGGGATCATGGAGTCTAATCATCCACCCAACACTCCCATACTCACCACTAAACCATGGCCTCAAGCACCACATCTCCATGGTTTTTGAACACTTCCAGGGATGGTGATTCCACCTCCTCCCTGGGCAGCCTGGGCCAGTGCCTGAGAACCCTCTCTGGGAAGAAATGCTTCCTAATATCCAATCTGAACCTCCTCTGGTGCCACTTGAAGCCATTTGCTCTTGTCCTCTCACTCATTACCTGGGAGAAGAGACCAAGCTTCACCTCATTACCATCTTCTTTCATGTAGTTGTGGATATTGGAATCCTGCAGGTGCACAAAATTCACATTTTCTGCCTTTTTTTGTTCTGGCAACACAAGCTTATCAATGAGAATTGGCTCTTCTGAATATTCTGAATGCAATTTCCTGGGAGCTACACCATGCTGATGCCTGGAAGAATGGGTGGGAAATCATCACAGAACCCAGCATGTCCTGAGTTGGAAGGAGCCATAAGGATCATCAAGTCCAACTGCTTTCTCTGCACAGGACAACCCAAAGTCACTACTCTTGGTCCCTGTCCTAGAAGCTGACTCAGCAATTCCACAGAGCTAGAAATCCTGCTGAGAGGAGAAACTTCAGAGCAGCAGGGAAGTACCAAGTGGAGCTGAAAATCCCTAGAGGTTCCTTCTTCAGGTGTAGGCAAAGTGATGATGGGAAGAGAAGTTAGGGGTTTCATCCCAAATCCTGGTGGATGCCCACAGTAGGAGAAAAGCAGGGTGGGCTCAGAGTGTTAAGGGAATGAAAAGCTCATTTTCTCAGTCCCAAGTGCAGTGATGAGAACTCCTCATGGGGTGCACAGGTCTACGTGCACTCTGTAGGCAGGGAAATTGTTTTGCTTCTTTTGGGTTAAGCTGAGATGTAGACAGCCCTGGAGAACAAGCCTTGAGGAAAAATCCTGCTTTCATTCCTAGCCAACAAACCCCATCTCTACTTTCTGTGCTGATAGGAGACTTGCAGAACATGCACTGGGTTGCCAGAACAGCCTCACACCCTGAGCCAGAGACGTGGCACACTCCTCAGTCCCTCCCTTCCCCCTCTGAAGGTGACAGCAACCTTCCAGCAGCACAACTTCCTCCTCAGACATCACTTCCAATTTAGCTTTCATGCAGGGAGGAACAAGTGGGAGATGACTTTCCCGGAGCTCTCCTGACCAGAGGCACCTGGAATATCCCCATCCTGGAAGGACAGTGCTGAGTCAGCTGCCACCTCTGCAAGAGCATCATGGCTCTCAGGGCTAAAAGCTAAGGGAGATTATTTCCTATCTGTGCACAAATAAATCCTCTTCACATTTTTCTCAGATTTTCCTTTTTGTTTTAATTGCTATACATTTTCTTCTTCTTCCTTTTTTTGCTTTATTTTTTTAAGCTAGATGACTAGAAGTGAGTTGCATTGAGGTTGCAATGAGAGAGCATTTTCCATTGATTTAGGGGAAGGAACAGTTTGGGTAATGATCACAGAAAAAGGCTGAAATGAGTCAATAAATAAAGTGCATTCTCTCCTCCTGCCTCCACTTCCATCAGGGTAGAGACAATCGGAGGCTCACTTCTCCCCTTTATAGGCAGCCAGGAGTGCTCCAGCCTCATCCTGTAAGGAATCTGACCAGCATAGGTCTGGTTGTGGATGTTCTGCATGGAGCCTAGAGATAGACTCCTCAGGACTTGATTCTAAAGTGACCCTGCTCACACTGTGGAATATTCTGGAGTCGTGCTAACTGCTGGCCCTTTGCTGTTGACACTCTGCAAACAGAAAGTGATGTCTAAACCAGTGTTTGTATTCCCATTGCATGGATGGAAATGGTTTGTGGACCAAAGTGTAGGGTGATGCACCTAGGGAAGAATAACCCCATGGAGCAGAGCAGCCTGAGGGGAGATGTGAGCAGTGCTTAGCAATCCTTCAAGGGTGGGGGGCAGGAGGCTGGGGCCAGGCTTTGTGCTGGGGTGCCCAGGGACAGCACTAGAGGCACTGGGCACAAACTAGCAGCCAGCAAGTTCCAGCTGAACAGCAGCAGGAACTCTTTTCCTTGGAGGGTGGTGGAGCCCTGGCCCAGGCTGCCCAGGGAGCTGCTGGAGTCTCCATCTCTGGAGAGATTCCAAAGGCACCTGGACACATCCTGTGCAAGCTGCTCTAGGTTCTCCTGCTCTGGCAGGGCTTGGACTAGATGATCTCCAGAGGTCTGTGTGATTCTGTGTGAAGGTGAGTGAGCTGAAGTGCTTAAGGTGGTGGGAATCATGGGTTGGAAAGCAGGAGACCTTGAGTTCCCTGGATGATCCTTGCACTGCTCTCTTCCCTATGTCTGCTGGAGAGGAGGCACTGTGAGGGTTGGGAAAGGCTGAGTGAGGAATGTGCTGCCCCACTGGTGAATCCCCTCAGGATGCACCAACCTTGAGGCACAGTTAGGGCTATAGGAAATCAATATTTAATACAGTTCATTTGAAATTCACAGACACTGATGTGTTAGGAAAAGCACAGCTTAACACTCACTTTTCTCCCCAAATCCCTCTGCTCCAGAATCTTTAACTACACATCCTCTGGAAAGGGCAATTAATTAGGTCAAGTAGATGAAGGAGAAGGAGAAAGAGGTGGGAGCTGGAGTTTTAAAGATCTTTAAATCTTATATTTCATTTATTGCAGCCATATGGATCTTTTCCTCCCCAGAACAGGTTGTGTCCCATGTTTTTCAGGTGGCTCAGTGTGGTCAGACAGGTAGAATGTTGTTCATCTGAGGTGCTGGATGCTGGGATGTGCACCAGCACTGCTTAGGGCACCAGAACCATCCTACCCCAGGCTCCATCCCCTTGCTGTGAGGATGTATAGCAAGTGCTTCTCTATAGGAGCTGGCTTGTGCTTGGCCAGCCCAAGGGACCTGGGACACGGAGTGCTCTCCTGTGCCATTCACCCTTCCCTGGTCAGTAGAGAGATGGAAACACTTCCAGGGCATGCTTAGCTCCTCCTTAAGTACACCTCTAAACTCACTTAGATGAATCCTGCCTGTTTCTTCCTCCTGGGCACGAAAGGAGCTGAGGATGGCAGCTGAGGACATCTGCTCTGTAAACACTGAACACTGTCACCAGCAGAGCTGCTCCTCACACAGGGGTTGGGGAGAAAGGAGGAGAGGAGAGGAGAGGAGAGGAGAGGA
>VWZO01020112.1:460-12837 GCA_013396975.1 Bucco capensis
CCACAGAAAAGCTAAAAACAAACCATTCGGGCCACCAGGCCCATACAGGGCATGGGTACCACCCATGGCCCCAGCCCAGCCAGAGCCCCCAAACCCCTATAAGAACCAACTAACCACCCTAGCCTTAGCCTCCACCCACCAAATTACCACACAACTTCCCTCAGACTGTTCGCTTACAAGACTTCATACAAAACTACCCCGCATGCCTGCCCACCGGTCCGAAGACCCCCACAACTCACCCAACACCCTACCACTCCCCGGACCGTATAAGGCAGGCAAGCTGGGTGGGCAAGCCTCCGAACCCTGGTGAGGCAAGCGCACTGGGCGGGAATGCCCAGGCAAGCCCCCGAGCTCCAACACAGGGAGGCCTGGCGGGTAGACACCAGGTCTGCAAAGCTGGCACACTGGGCAGGCAAGCACCCAACCCCACACCAGGTGGAGGCCCCCAGTTCCAGCAGCCGTGCCAAGCAGCCACCCCTGGCCGTCATGCCGGGCAGAGGTACCCGACCCTGGTCCAACCCGATCTGACCCTACCCCGGCTGCCATGCCGGGCAGAGGCTCCCCATCTCCCCACTTTTCCCCTTCCTACTTATTGGGGCCCTGTTGGCTCTGTCAGAGACTCCCCAGTCCCAGCCGCCACGCTTTTCTTTGCCAGTACTCTGCATATTCACTCATGAAACAACCCAAGCTTCAGTGAACAAGCCTGGGCCATCTTTTGTCTGCTGGAAGAAAGCCACAACCAACGTGTGGTCTCAGGCCAAAGCACTGCTTCCAGGGAGGAACCTCATCTTTTTCTATGACACATCCAGTTGTTCTGCTGATCCTTGGAGGAGCTGGTATTGATTCCACCTGCTGTCAGCCCAACATCCAGCTTCTCAGCCCTAAGCAAGCAGCCACAGAAATGAGGCAAAGGCTAACTACACACTCAGTGGAAGTTATAACCTGAAAACATTCAGTTCTTGATGCAGGCTACAAGATGTAATGGGAACAGCTCTAGCACTGCCTATGGTTGATTGGCTGTTGCCAATGCTGTTGCCATCTGCTGGGATCTCTCTGCAGCATTTGACAGTGTCAAGCATGAGCTGTAGTGATGCCAGGTAAAGTATGGCCCGAGAAGATCCCTAAAGAAGTTTCAATCTCTCTTGAAGAAGAGCAAAATGAAATTTTACTTCTTTGTGATGTCTCCCAATGTTTTACTCTTTTCACATTTGACATGTACAACTGCTAACTAAACAATAAAGTTGATAAAAAGCAAAGAATAACATCCTGAAAGGTTTGCAGGGAGGGAGATTACCATCCACAGTCAAGTAGATTCAAGTACTCACCATTTTCTTTGCTGACACTGAGGTCTCTCATAGTAGCATTCTTTAGCCATCCATCAGTGAGTTTAGGAGAATGCCTAGTCTTCTGTCTATCAATTTTTCCTTTACTGTAAATGTCTTTATCACTTCCATCTGGATAAAAGCAATGAAATCATCTA
This sequence comes from Bucco capensis, assembly GCA_013396975.1. Lineage (NCBI taxonomy): Eukaryota > Metazoa > Chordata > Aves > Piciformes > Bucconidae > Bucco > Bucco capensis. The sequence continues at coordinate 1,941 of VWZO01020112.1, forward strand.
GACACTAACTAGCACAGAATATTCAACATGAATCTTCAGCAGAACACCATTCTGGGAGCATCTAAAACAATTTTTTTCTGCTTTCTAAAGTGGCTTTCCAGAAAATATCAAATCAGGCCCAAAATCTTCCACTTCCTCCTGAAGGCTTCCCATCTTAAAGCCTTGCTGCAGGCTGACTACATAGCTGACAATATGTTCTGCTGTGCTTTTCTCTGAGTGTATAGCATTCCAATTTCAGACAAGCAGCTCTCTCAGGGGACTGGATGCTGCAGGACTATAAACTGAACCCACATGGCAACTAAGGACTGTCACAGAACTAAGAACCTTCTGCTGCTGGAATGTCTCTTTCTTTAATGCAAAAGGTGCTTGACTTGCCCAGAAGAGTAAAGTCTCCCTAAGTGTCCCACCCAACATAAACAGACAACTGCACATGGGGTTCTTTTCCCAGATAGAAAATGTAAGAATAAAGGGAGTTCAGGATGTCACTTCATGACATGAGCCAGCAATGTGCCCTTGGGGCATCCTGGGGTGCAGCAAGAAGAGTGTGGGCAGCAGGGCCAGGGAGCTTCTCCTTGCCCTCTGCTCTGCCCTGGGGAGGCCACAGCTGCAGGATTGGGTTCAGTTCTGGGCTCCCCTGCTTAAGAGAGACAGGCAACTTGTGCAGAGGGTGCAGAGAAGGGCCACTGAAATGCTGAGGGCACTTGAGCAGCTCTCTTGTGCAGAGAGGCTGAGAGAGCTGGGGCTGCTTAGGCTGGAGCAGAGCAGCCTGAGAGGGGAGCTGAGCAATGCTTAGCAATCCTTCAAGGGTGGGGGGCAGGAGGCTGGGGCCAGCCTTTGTTCTGTGGCACCTAGGGACAGCACTAGAGGCAATGGGCACAAAGTAGCAGCCAGCAAGTTGCAGCTGAACAGGAGGAGGAAGTGTTTTGCTTGGAGGCTGGTGGAGCAGTGGCCCAGGCTGCCCAGGGAGCTGCTGGAGTCTCCATGTCTGGAGAGATTCCAAAGCCAACTGGAGCTCATCCTGTGCAAGCTGCTCTAGATTCTCCTGCTCTGGCAGGGGGGTTGGACTAGATGATCTCCAAAGGTCCCTGCCAACCCCTAAGTCTGTGAGTCTGTGTTTCAATGGCTTTGCTTTCATATCAATGCAGACATTTATCTTTAGCACCTTGGTCTTCAGCATGAAAATGAGAGCACCTGTACTCACCAGAGAAAACCTAATTCTGTACTGCCTTACAGTCATGAATGCAAAGTGAGTACAGATGTCATGGTGATGATGTTTTTTAACAGCCTTGGAACAGTCTTTGCTAAAGTGGAACCGATCGAACAAATGGAAAGGCAATGAAGATCCATATCTCAGGAGTGCTGGGGAAAATGATTTTGTCATCTTTTTTACATAAAGCAGTTGTAAGTCTGTCTTTGCTTGTCAGTTCCAGTAGGTTTCATGACTGAGTTGTTTTACTAGAATAGCAAAAAGAGTGTGGACTGATGTTTAACCATTTGCACAAGAAAAGAAAATTTCTGTTAAAGAACCAAACTGTTGGCCTGTGGAAGAGTGGCTGGGATGCTGCCTGGCAGAGAAGGAGCTGCAGGTGCTGATTGTGCCCAGGAGGCCAAGAAAGCCAGCAGCATCTTGGCCTGGATCAGAAACAGAGTGACCAGCAGGAGCAGAGAAGTGAGCATCCTCCTGTCCTCAGCACTGGGGAGGCCACCCCTAGAGTGGCAGGGACAGGACTGTTGTGTACCCTGACAGACCTCCAAGCCTGGCAGCATGGACAGAGGCTGCCAAGAAACACTGTGCAGTAGAGCAAGCTGCATCTCACAGAGCTGTAATGACAATTGAGTGTTATAAAAGCTCAGTTCATCTTTAAGGGCTATTATCATTCACAGTCACTGACATTTTGAAGCAATAGAACAAAACTCAGCTACCATTACCTCTTGAGAGCCCACTCCTACCCTCTTGCACTGCCAAATTGTCTGTAACACACAGTGTTGTGCAACTTCTAAGCACCATCCATGCATTATGCTAGATAAACACCAGCTAGCTAATGTTTAATTTGTCATTAGAGAAAGGGAGTAACACAGTTCTGAGCTATGAAAGCTTTTCTAAGCCAACAATTCTGGAGAGTGATTTTTGCCTCTTACCAAAGTGTGCTGAAACATTGAGCTGCTCTCCTTAGGGCCATGGGTTAGTGGTATGGGAGTGCTAGGTATGGTTGGACTTGATGAGCTTAGAGGTCTTTTCCAACCTTAATGATTCTGTAACATACTAATCAACATACCACAATTAGAGACTGGCATTGCTGAGAGGATTTGGAGAGCTATGAAAAGCAAAGTTAAACTCTTCCTTATGTATTGGGCTATTGAATCCTTTGGCAGTGGCATATGTGCCAAAAATGCCTGAATTTATCAACAAGAATTGCAATTACATGTATGCTGTGGAGCCTAGCAGCATTGGACTAGTTTATGTCATGCCCTATCTTAAAGGAATATCAGAGGAATTACTGTATGAAAATATCAGTCATATTTAGTTCCCCACTGAGCACAGAGCTTACTGGACATCATGTTTTAGAGCTCAGACATTCACACTATGAAATGTTTCCAAACCCAGCCTTAGCCCCAGCTGAATGTTCCTGGATTTGTTGTTTTTTTTACCGTGTCCTTTTTATTTATGATTCGCCACATTTATTAGGATAAAAGCTTGCACTGCAGAAAGAGCCTAAAGTATACCCCCTACATACAAACTGATCTCCAGATTACTGGCAAAATTGCTGTCTTTGTATACTCAGGGGCTGACGTGATCACTGAAAATAACTTCCATTAGCACTCTACAAACTCCAGCTGATACCAAATGAATTTCATTTGATACCAGCAGAGAAAAATATTGACTACTGAGATATTCTTTGTTCATGGTTATTTACAGTTAGCTAGAATCCATGTACTGCTCAGGAAGCAGAAGTCTCCAGATGTTTTTCTTTACAGCAGGTTCTCAAACAACCTTTTCCTTCTGTGACTGCCTAACATTTCTCTCTTAGTCAATATGGCTTCCACAACTTTGATTCCTCCCAAAAAAACATCTTTGTAAAGAAGCTGTAGGAGTTTGACAACAACCTACTTGGATTTTATCTTACTTCTGCAGAATCTGCTGAAAAGAGAGTGTTTTATACTGGTAGATGGCAGAGGTAGCCAGATACTGCTCATGCAGAACCAGAGCGTTTCTGTACCAAGACCAGCCCAAGATGCCATGCAAGGAATTAATGCCATTGTATGCCTAAGGGAGTGATGGTGAACATCATCTCCTGAAGGGCAAGTCACAGGGATTATGTTAGAGTATTTCAATTGATCAGCAAAAAAATAGTAGCATAAAGGATGGTTTGAATGCTCTGTTGTTGCTGGAGGAGACCTTCTCACTCTCTCCAACTTCCTGACAGGAGGTTGGAGTGAGCTGGGGGTAGGTCTCTTCTCCACGGTTAGCAGTGAGAGGACAAGAGGAAAGGGCCTCAAGTTGCAGCAGGGGAGGTTTAGATTGGATGTCACGAAGAATTTTTTCCCCTGAAAGGGTTGTTAAGTCTTGTCCCAGGCTGCCCAGGGAGATGCTGGAGTCACCATCCCGGGAGGGGTTTAAGAAACATTTAGATGCTCTCCTTAGGGCCATGGGTTAGTGGTATGGGAGTGCTAGGTATGGTTGGACTTGATGATCTTAGAGGTCTCTTCCAACCTTAATGATTCTGTGATTCTGTGATAGTTCCAATTGCATTCTTCCAAAGCACAGGGAGGCTTTTTGGTTGTCATGAAAATGCCACCACGAAACAATGCTACTTAGATTTGTCTGTAGATTACTTTCTGCTAAGGCATGGTTGATATGCGCTGTGTGATAAAGATGTGTCTTTGCTGGCAACAGTATGAGTCTGAATGATAGCTCTTAGCAGACACCTGACTCTTCTCTGGCTCCTGGTGGATGGGATAAATTCTCCATGTGACAGTTTGTTTCATGCTTTGTACCAACAGCCCCCAAGTGATATTTAAGATTATATCCTTTAAGTATAGCTGCCCAAATTCAAATGTGTCATGGATTGGTGTTTATGCAAGTCTCTACTAGTTCTTTCTGACTTAATATTCCTATTTACAGGCCCAGTAAATTCTAAACTGTGGAACATTTTGTTACTTCTTGTCTTCTTTTAGAGTATTCTTGAAAGTGATTGTCATCATCCTCCTGTCCTCAGCACTGGGGAGGCCACCCCTAGAGTCCTGGGGTCAGTTCTGGGCCCCTCAGGCCAAGCAGGACCCAGAGGCATTGGAGTGTGTGCAGAGAAGGGCAAGGAGGTTAGGGAGGGCTCTGGAGCACAAGTGTGCTGAGGAGCAGCTGAGGGCACTGGGCTTGGTTAGTGTGGAGAAGAGGAGGCTCAGGGGAGACCTTAGCTCTCTCTGCAACTCCCTTCAAGGAGGTTGGAGTGAGCTGGGGGTAGGTCTCTTCTGCAGGGTTAGCAGGGAGAGGATGAGAGGAAATGCCTCAAGTTGCAGCAGGGAAAGTTTAGATTGGATGTCAGGAGGAATTTCTTTCCTGACAGGGTTGTTAAGTGTTGTCCCAGGCTGCCCAGGGAGGTGCTGGAGTCACCATCCCTGCAGGGGTTTAAGAAATATTTAGATGCAATCCTTAGGGCCATGGTTGGACTTGATGATCTTAGAGGTCTCTTCCAACCTTAATGATTCTGTGATTCTGTGAAAAGAATGCTAGACACAAAACCGTATTTAGATCACACTTAATCCAAGCTATGTGAAGCTCTGTTCCCAGAGTGTCTTCTCTGCTATTCCCTCGCCTGAAATCTGTGAAGTGTAAATGTATTCCAATTTTTTGAAGCCAAAAAATATGTCTAGAAACTTCACATTATTTTGTTTTAAATTTCATACTTTTAGGTTTCTAGGTCTGAATAAGCTTGATTCTGCTCCTGGAGGCTGCTGAAGACACAGCAGAAATTTTGTAGCACTACTGTGCTCATCACAGATACTTTCTTACTGTGCAGGGGAAGGGTTTGCCTCTGCTGTGGGATGGAATACAGTCAAGCTCTGGGAAAATTATGACAACAAAACATCACAGAATCCCAGACTGTTAGGGGCTGGCAGGGACCTCTGGAGATCAACTAGTCCAACACCCCTGCCAGAGCAGGAGAACCTAGAGCAGCTGGCACAGGATGGGCTCCAGTTGGCTTTGGAATCTCTCCAAAGATGGAGACNAGACACCCAGGCCTTGTTCCACTCAGCTGCTTTCCAGCAGATCAGCCCCTAACCTGTCCTGGTCCATGGGTCATTCCTCCCTAGGTGCATCACTCTACACTTGCCCCTGTTGAATTTGATGAGGTTTCTCTGTGCCCAGCTCTCAGCCTGTCCAGGTCACACTGGATGGCAGCACAGCCTCCTGGGGTGGCAGCCACCTGTCCCAGGTGTGTGTCAGCAGCAAACTGGCTGAGGGCACACTCTATTCCTTCATCCAGGTCATTGATGAATACACTGAACAGGACTGGACCCAGTCCTGACCCCTGGGGAACATCACTCCTTACAGACCTCCAACTGGACTCCACACCATTACAAGTCTCTGGACTCTGTCCTTCAGCCATCAATATCACTTAGGTCTGAAGAAGGATGCCCAGCCAGGCCTAGCTAGCACTGTGCCTCTTGGCTTTTGCAGTCCTGGGATATGTAGCTAGCTCAGTTGAAGGTTTGCTCCTCACACCACAGTGAGCTGTGCAAATAAGCTCTTAGATGCTCAAATGCATATCTAGTTCTAGACCAATTTCCAACTCAGACCTACTGTGTGCTACTAGGTACTATATACACAAGTAAGGACAGTAGGATTATGTTTGCTGGTAGGTTTCACTAGGAAATATGGAAGGGGAAATCTCAATCATTAGAAAAGGTCACTTTGCTGCAAAAATACACTGAAACATCAGCTAATTTCATAAGAGTACATCCAGCACTCATTACTATTTTAGGAAAAAAGTCTGAGATAAAGTTGTAAACTCAGACAACTATAGTCAACAATTTTTTAACTCAGCATTTGCTGGTGTTACCTTCAGTACATTAGATGGTAGCCAACTTCCCATTGCCTTTGTTCAAACTCTTTCTTTCAAACCTTTTCCACCTGTCTCCTTTATTGGGAGACTTCTCAAAAAGAGTTTTTCCAGTGGATTTTACTAGAAAATCTTCATAGCTGGTTAAATATTTCTGGTTTGGCTTTGTTTTGGGATTATAGGGTTATCTTTCCACTATAAACTTCTTGACCACCCAGATTAATTGTTTATACCAAACTCAGAAAATAAACAAATTCCGCCATTTCTTTGCTTTTAGGAATATTTATTTAGGATATTTATTTCTCCAGTGTCTAGGCTTCCCACTCAGATCCACCAGAGCAAAGACTTGCTCTGGGCCTTTCAGCTGAACATCTTTAGCATGCAGTTTTAATCTTCAAAAAGAGTTGCATGTTTTGTTCTTTGTCCTGTTTCCTGAACAAACAAACAGGCAAAAAGGACTAAAAGAGTGGAACAAATGAAAGTAGGCAACTTGAATATTTGTGGTATTTATGTTTGAGTCAGTTGGTATGATTTAAAAAAGGAGATTTGGGGTTGGTCAGTAAGCAACTCAGTAGAGTTTACTACCTTGTGGAGCTCTACTTACTAGACACTGTGTATAATGCATCTCTAACAGTGACAACTTAACATAGAATCATATGATTCTATGATTCTAACAGTGACAACTTAATACCTTGCAACCTGTATTGTTATTGTTGTTAATTTTGCTTCCACAGCATTTTAGGGAACTGGAGCCAGTGAGTTTTTCCTGTTAGAGGCTTGTTATAGAGAGCTGTGATCCCAAAAAGATAATAAAGCATCAAAGTAGTTAGCACTGCTGAAATAAAGAATGGGCTTTGGGAGTAATATGATGAAGTCCAAAAAGTAGAACAGGCCAGAGCTATCTTAGTCTTGATGATAAAGTGAGGAAGCTTAAATTCATTGATCTCCTTTAGCATTTCAAAAGGACATCGTAAAGAAGAGATGAGCTATAAGCCATATTTAAGGATCTATAATCTTTGGCTTGCGGATGACACCAAGTTGGGAGGCAGTGTCCATCTCTTGGAAGGAAGGAAGGCTCTGCAGAGGGACCTGGACAGGCTAGGTGAATGGGCAGTGACCAATGGCATGAAATTCAACCAGGCCAAGTGCAGAGTCTTACACTTTGGCCACAACAACCCCATGCAGCGCTACAGGCTGGGAGATGAGTGGCTGGAGAGTGGCTCAGCAGAGAGGGACCTAGGAGTATTGGTTGATAGCCAGCTGAACATGAGCCAGCAGTGTGCTCAGGCAGCATGGAAGGCCAATGGCATCTTGGCCTGGATCAGGAATAGTGTGACCAGCAGGACTAGGGATGTGATTCTCCCNAGACACACAACCATCAATGTGAGATGGTTTTCATGATCATAAAGGTGGAATAAGATTCATCTCTGACACATTTTCTCCAGCCTGTGTGTTGGCAAATCCCCTGCATGGAACTGCTCAATGACCTTCAAAGTGCCTGGTAGCAAGGTCCATTCAGCTGGCAACTGGCCAATTTCCAGAGGTAATGACAATGGAGAAGCAGGCATGCATATTGTCTGCAAGGCAGCTTAAGCTATACTTACTGTCAAATTAGTGTTTTGTTTCTATGGAAAAAATAGGATGTGAGTCCTTTAAGCTCAGATCAGATTGACAGATTGGAAACATAATGCTGAGAGATTGCTTACCCTGCAGCTAAGCCTGGGTTTTGAAAATGAGGTTATACACCCAAGAGTGACTGAATAAATGGCCCATTTTTACTTTATTATTTATGTGTATTTATGAGCATATAAAAAAATGGGTAAACTGTGCTTTGACATTTTAAAACCCCCACAAATCAAACTACAAAGGGAAAACCAGGAGCAAATACCATTATGTACCAGAGAGCAAGAAGGAGACAATCCTTACAAAAGATTACTATTTTTCTGCCTTTTACAGCCTGAATCACTCATGAAACCTAAGGAAAAATCATTAGTTCTGTGGCACACAATGAGGGCAAGGCTAGTTTCTTATGGACTTACAGTAGTCCCAGATTCTCCCCTTTGCTGAGAGCAGCTGTAGCATTGATTTCCACATTTCTCTGTCAATACAGAAACAGCTAATGCTGTTTTTGCTCACTACTAAAGATTCTGTTCAGACCTTGCCAGGCAAGCCAGCCTCTTTTAAACTTGTGTGAGTAACCACAGCAAGACAAACATTACCAAGCACAGCAGGTAGTGATGGGAATTAATTTATCATTCAGTTGAAGATGGACATGGCCCAAGGGACAGAAGTTGCTGCTCACATGCTTTCTGTGCTTCTGCTGTTAGCCAACACTCTTGTTAACATGAGGAAGAGCTAGGTATGAACAGTCTGGAAAAGCTTCATTTCTTACCACCACCAATCTCCAGAAAATTGTCTTCTATCCCACAAAACCTAATTAACACTGGAAGATAACTACACAGGTCTCTGAGAGAGAATTCTAGTTGATCAGAATTTTTTGAATTACCAGCACCACAGAATCACAGAATCATTAAGGCTGGAAGAGGCCTCTAAGTCCAATCATACCTGTCATTCCCATACCACTAACCCATGGCCCTAAGGAGAGCATCTCAATGTTTCTTAAACCCCTCCAGGTATGATGACTCCAGCACGTCCCTGGGCAGCCTGGGCCAAGACTTAAGAACCCTTTCAGTAAAGAAATTCCTCCTGACACCCAATCTAAACCTCTCCTGATGAACTTGAGGCTATTTCCTCTCATCCTCTCACTGTAAATCCTCACTACAACCTCCTTTCAGTTATGGGCAGTCCTCATTTACCAGGAAAACAGAGATCTCAACATTGTACAGAGTAACATCTCATTTCTAGGTCTTTGCTCCGTCCAGATGTCTCTGTATGAACACAGAGAACCACTGTAATGATGAGGAGAGGTGTCAAGCACAGAAACAATCCTTTGGCACTTGTTCTAGATGCCCGAATTAATCATCCTGGCAGCAACTGGCAACCATCTCTATGCTCAAAAGGCCAGTAGGTGATTCAGTATCAGGGGCTACTAAGGTTGATTCCTCAGTTGGCCAACGAAGGCAAGTAGTTTCAATGCCTGTAGAACATTTGAAGCTGTCAGCTCATTTAGGTTCAGCATTGTTTCTCTCTACTGCCCATAGAGGGAGGAACTAGAGTCTGTCAGTCACACACGTGCTGTGTGTCTCTCCTCCACTTCTTGACATTTCTGTACCAGCAGTGATAGCAGGGGTGAAGATCACCATTTGATTTTGACTGCCTACTGATTAGATACCTAGACCAGGATGATCATTTGATCAGTGGAGGGGTGACACATCTTCAAAGACCAGGCCTTCTCGCTTATCTCAGGCATTTTCAGTATCTAACTCACCTGAGACTAATACAATTCTGACAGTGTCCATCTCTCTCTCTCTCTCTCTCTCTCTCTCCAGAAGCTATGAAAAGAGACAACTGATTTAGTTCATACCTTATCCAGGGACAGACCAGGTGATTTTAGTGTAACCCCAGACCTGTTAAATGAGCAACAATTTTGTCAAGTTTATTTACTCAGAGAGTTGGTAGATGTATTTGTTCTCCTGCCAGGATTAAATTGTTACAGCACCAACAGAGTGGAACAGGCCCCTCTAGTATTTTCTTCTTGAAATCTCTTGTTTCAATCTATTCATTATTGACTGACAGATGTTCATAAGGGGCCACTGGAGTCAATGAGATGTCAAATCATCAGGCTTGAGTTAAATCTTGCCCAGCTCTGCCTTACACTGTCCACATACAGGAAAACGTCAGTCACATTTCTACAGTCTCCTTTTGACCATAACCTAATTCCAGTACTAATGAATGTAGATGATATTATTTAGCTGATTAAAAAGATGTTTATGTTTATTCATGTTTCTGGGAGCCTTCTGTTTAGGGTAAGTTCTATAAAACAGCAAATTCTGTAATACACAAATTGCTTTGAGTTCCTGCTCTTTTCAGTAAAAGAAAGAGAGCAATGACTTGAATAAATAGCCACATCATAAGTAATACCACAGGTCTGCAGGATATAGGTGTTCAGCTACTATATTTGGGCATGAAACTTCCAGAGCTATTTACTGGACTTCAAAACTTAGTCTATTATAGATTTGATTTAGCTTTCCTGCTTGGAAAAATATCCTTTACTTTTGCACATATGAAATCTGGAGTGCAAGAGCATCTCTTCAGAAGAGTAGTCCCATGGAGACTAGCAAACCTCACTGCCTTGGCTGGAATTTGTAAGATAATTTATAGGGCAAGTGGCTTTTCTGAAATATTTGTTATTGTTGTTTTACTTTCCATATAACCTAAGTATCCATTTTACCTCCTTATCTTGTTGTCTGGAGTTCTCTTCATAGGAAATCTCTTCATCACTTCTCTTTTTCAGTGCTAACACTTGCAGCCTTTAGGGTTCATCTCTTCAGCATTCCTTAAAGTCAGGCCAGCCTCTGTCATCTCCTGTATCCTACTTTCTCATCCCACTCTCCTCCCTCATTTTTGCCCTTCCCAAGCCACCAACTGTGGTATCTCTTTGCTCAGAGTACAGTGTCCTCCTGAAACAGGAAGGTAATCCAGTGAGAGACCTGTAAAATCTAAAAATGTCTAGTTTAAACTAGAGTCAATTAAACATATTTCTCCATTGCTTGCTCTGCAAAGGGACCTGGAGAAGCTGGATCCATGGGCTGAGGCCAATGGGATGAGCTTCAACAAGGCCAAGGGCCAGGTCCTACTCTTTGGGCACAATAACCCATGCAATGCTGTAGGCTTGGGGCAGAGTGGTTGGATTGGTGCCTGGCACAGAAGGACCTGGG
>VWZO01020112.1:12929-25003 GCA_013396975.1 Bucco capensis
GAGCTGGGGGTAGGTCTCTTCTGCAGGGTTAACAACAGTCACAGAATGGTAGGAAATGGCCACAAGTCGCTGCAGGGGAGGTTTAGATTAGATGTCAGGAGGAATTTCTTTACTGAAAGGGTTGTTAAGTCTTGTCCCAGGCTGTCCAGGGAGGTGCTGGAGTCACCATCCCTGGAGAGGTTTAAGAAACGTTTAGATGCTCTCCTTAGGGCCATGGGTTAGTGGTATGGGAGTGCTAGGTATGGTTGGACCTGATGATCTTAGAGGTCTCTTAAAACCTTAATGACTCCGTGATTCTGTTTGTAGGCTATTTTGACCTGAATACAAAAAATCTGCATCCTTCTGGAGCATTATGGTCTCTGCATGTTGCTCAGGATGTCCCTGACTTCAGTCGCACCATAACAGTTGCTGCTATTACACAGACAGGCAACATAACATCTGTGCTGCTTGTTGATGCAATAGAGAAAAATAACAGGCTTGTCAACAGTCTGCTTCCTTTGGTGCCTGACTTAGGTATGTCCCAGAAGTAGCTGAGGCTTCTAGTGCTCATTGAGAGGGAATGTTCATTCCATCCAACATAGCTGTCAAAAAACCTTGGAAAGCATCTCTCATGCATTTCTTATGTTAGGAAATCAAGCACTTGAAATCCATTTCTGGTAAATATTTAATGCTTCCACTGAGAGCACAGGAAAACAGGAATATTGAGTTTCTCTCTCAGGTCACCTGTGTCCAGCTGTATATGTGTATGGCTAGGCTTCACGAACGAAGCTCCAGGGAGGGCTCCACCCACGCTCCTCCTCAGCGCCTTTTCCAAGCACTGATAAAAAGAGGATAGCAGATAGCACCCTCGAGCCTGCACTATGGATTTTTTTTAGGTGAGACACAGCATGTGCAGAGCTGGACCCACCCTTTAGTCCTAAGGTTCATCTGCCAAGGCCTAGCAAGCTTGGACGCTGGCAGCCAAGTCCTTAGGACAGAGTTCTTCCTCTTAGCTGGAAGGCCTTACAGGGCTAAACGAGCTCCATCTGCCCGGGTTTGGAATCAGAGTTGTCCTTCTCCTAGGATGACTGCCAGAAGGCTAATGAGCTCATCCTACCCATCCAAGGATTCTAGGAACATGGGTCTCACTCCCCACACTTTCCCGTGGGCAATGAGTTTAATGCTCCCTCTGCTGTCGGCACAGTTATGGCACCAGGGGCCACAGGAGACCACAACGGATTTTCAGACTGTGCCTGGTCCAGCTGTACCCTCCAGAGAAGCACCTACCAGTGCTGCCCTGGGATGAGCAGTGGTTGGCCATCTTGCAGCCAGGGATGCAGGGAGGACAGAGCTAGACAAGGAACCAGGACAAGGTCAGCAGCAAGCAGTCTTCTCATCAGCCTTCTGTGTTTGCCCCAGTGCTGTGTGGAAGGGGCTATACCCTCACCTGAGCTTGCCTTGGGCCTTTGGATGATTCCTTTTAAGCCTTTCCCACTCTGAAGGAGTGCTCCAGCTGCTAGACCCCTACGCCCAAGGTCACTTATGTTCTGCCACAGGTTAACCTAGACCTGAATGTATCCAGCTTTTTGGCATTTTCCAGGAATTTAAGCAAGTCCCTCCCCCAAAATCTGAAGCTGCATGGCTTTAGAGAAAAAGCAGGTGCCCATCTCCCCAAAAATAATCATTTCAGAGAGACTGTTCACAGGCACTTAGCACCAGAGGGGCTTTCAAATTAAGTAGGGAAACATCAAGAGGGTTGAGGTAGTTAAAATATTTCAAACAATCCTGCAAAGTAAGGGGACCAGGCTGCTGTCTCAGCCTAGGATAGGTTTTAATCACTGCTAGTGAGTTTGGTTTCCTCCAAGGTCAAAAATGCCAGGCTAGAATGTAATTGATGCCTGCCTCTAACATCAACTGTGACCATTCCTGTGGATCCTTTTCAAACATAGGACAAGTGCTGGCCCCTCGAATACTTGCTGATTGCTATGACTTTTGTGAAATGTGGTGGATTCAGGTACTGAGAGGGAAATAGGTTTTTTTTGGAGGAAAAAGAATTATATTGCCAGTAGACAGAAAACTGCCCCAAGGCTGTTCAATGGACACATCTGCAGCTCATTACCCTAGCATATTGATGTGAAAACACTCTCCTGAACAGCTGAAGAAATGTGTTCACTCTGCAGTGTCTGGATGTTAAACTAGGGAACACCTCAGCATATTTCAATCTGCACACACCAACCAGAAGTGTACCTAACCCCAGATGTTGCAGAAATAATGATACGCACACCACTAACAACATGTCTAGAGGCTAGATATTGGGGCAAACAAACTTCTTCCTTACCATGCAAGTTCTTTTTTGTTTGTATGTGTCCTAGTTTGAGTCAAAATAAGGCATTCCATGCCATAGAGGTCATATTCAGTCCTTGAGGCTGTGATTTCAAGCCTAGGCTTTGGGGTCTCTTGCATGAGGCCTAAGACCCAAGCAAAACAGGTGCTTAATTCAGCTAATTAGCACCCAATTAATATGTAGTATATATAACGCTATGGACAGCAGCATTGAGTGCACCAGCAGCAAGTGTGCAGATAACACCAAGCTATGGGGTGCTGGGGATAAGTTGGAGGGGCAAGATGTCATCCAGAAGGACCTGGACAAGCTGGAGAGGTGGGCCCAGGTGAACCTCAGGAGCTTCAACAAGACCAAGTGCAGGGTCCTGCCCCTGGGTCAGAACAATGCCCACTATCAATCCAGGCTGGGGATGAGATGATGGAGAGCAGCCCTGCAGAAAAGGACTTGGNTGGGGATGTCCCTGCCCACTGCCGAGGGGTTGGACTAGATGGCCTCCAGAAGTCCCTTCCAACCCAAACCATTCTTGGATTCTATAAGGAGAGGTCTGGCTGTCCACCCTTTCAGAAGGTTGAGTATCTGAGTCCTGTGAAAATCAGCAGCCCAGCTCTGTTCTTACAGGACTCTACCTGTTCTGCATTCCATCTCTAATTCCTGAGTCCCAGTTCCAGGATCCAGCTCCTGAGTCTGATGTTCTGGTTGCTGTTGAAGTCCTCCTGTTACAGCATCAGTGGTGAGGTAGTTACCATCAAGGGGGGTTTGCTTCTGGTGTTGTCTTTGTGTGTGTATATATATATGTATACTTCATTTTCTTGTTATTATTTTCATTCAAGTAGTTTAAGTTTCATTTTCAATCCTCAGTTCTCTGTCTCTGTTAATTTTCCCTTTTCCTGCCTGGAGTGGGGGGAGAAGGGGATAATAGAGACTAGCTGTCACTGGGTTGATGGTTGGCCCAGCCCTGACTCCTGACAGTGTGTGAGTTGCTTTTGTTTCAATGTTAGATAAGGGTTAATCTACTCTAAGAAAGGCCCAGTAGCACTGTGAGCTATAAAGAGTGCAGCACTCTGGCTCTGCTGCAGTGTGATGCCAGATGAAGCCATGATGGGCTTTGTTCCCTATAGAGAGAAGCATACACACTTTGTTCACTGTCCTACACTCCAGATTCACATGGGGAAAGGAGGCACTTCTCACCATGTGGAACCTGTTAAGAGGATGTGAAAAACAAATGTTTTTAATTGAGATTGTCATTCCTGAGCCAGACTGCTGTCTGGGGTAGCTTGCTGAAAAGTGACAGCAGCAGCAGGGAAACAATGGAAGGGATTGTTAAGCTGGTTTCCATTCTACACTAATTCAGGGACCACATATGGGATGCTATCATGTTGTTTATTTTATGACCTAACAGCAAGGCTGGAAATACTCTTGGTGATGCAAGGCTGAGAGTTGAGGAGGAAGCACCATCCAGGTCAGAGACTGAAAATGTGTGACCTTTGCTACTGACCTACCATGGAGCCTTGAGCCACTCACAACATCTTCCCTACCTAGGCCTCCTTTCAAGCTCCGAGATGATTCTGTCTCTTGACATCACCATTTTCACTGGGGACAGAAATAATATTTTGTAATGCATCCTTAAGTACCAGTGCAATCACAGAATCACAAAGGCTGGAAGAGACCTCTAAGATCTTCAAGTCCAATCATACCTAGCACTANTGGCCCCAAGAAGGTGAAAGCTGTGGCTCATCAGCCCTGCCTCTGCTTCTCACAGGGATATTGATAGCCACATCATGTTTTTCAGAGCAGGTATCTAAAGCTGATCTTGGGATCTGAATGTCAAGCACTGAACTGAAAGCTGATCCATGCATGCCTACTCTCCCATTCAGCTCCTGCATCAGACTATAAAGCACCCATGCAAAGCACAAATTTACCCAGCAAGGGGTGAAGGGAGGTGAATCCCAGCATAGGAATAGTTAGGAATTCTATGAATGAGACAGAAAGGCATTACCACTTTCATGGGAGGCAGGGAAAGCAACTGTGGCTGAGGCAGCCTGATCTTTCTGAATTCAGAGGACAGACTAGTGCCAGTTCTGTCACAATGCTCTCAGTTACATGAATGCACCTGATAATATTAAAACAGGACAAAACCACCTGCAAAAAGCTTCTACATCAGTTCACAGCATGAACAACCCACAAGCATGCCTCTGCTGTTTCAGACAAAGTGGGACAGAAATCAAAGAATTAACACCATTTTCTACTCCAGTTTAGAGAATTATATAATGTTAACACTACCACTGAATCCATAAATAACTTTACTCCTCCTGTGTGCTCTCTCCTCCCTGGTTCTTGAAATATTCTACCGTTCTTGATACCATCCTTTGGATTCTGGGTTTAAATACTGCATGTGAAAATTAAGTTTGTATCTCTGTGTAATGTAATGTTCATGTGAGCCACCTCTGCTTTGCATCTTTGATATGGAAATGGGAATGCTTTGGGCATGTAGCATTCTGCACACTGTCCTGGACTCATGCACCTGTGGCAAGGACCTGAGTGCTGCATCTTCTTTCTGAGTTGGGGAAGCACATTTCCATGTCCTGTTCAAGGTGTGCATTCTGGGCATGCTCCAGGTTGCAGGCTGCAACAAAAGCCTGGTAAACACCTTCTCTTCTCATCCTTGTGTCTGGTTTCGAAAGGAAGGGATGATGATCTTTCACTCTCCACAACTCCCTGACAGGACGTTGGAGTGAGCTGGGGGTAGGTCTCTACCCCTGGGTTACCAGTGAGAAGATGAGAGGAAATGGCCTCAAGCTGCAGCAGGAGATGTTTAGGTTGGATGTCAGGAGGAATTTCTTTCCTGAAAGGGTTGTTAAGTGTTGTCCCAGGCTGCCCAGGGAGGTGCTGGAGTCACCATCCCTGGAGGGGGTTAAGAAACATCTAGATGCTCTCCTTAGGGCCATGGTTTAGTGGCATGGGAGTGCTAGGTATGGTTGGACTTGATGAGCTTAGAGGTCTCTTCCAACTTTAATGATTCTGTGATTCTGTGACCCCCTGAAAATAGAAAGGGTCCCAGTGTGCATGACTGGGTGCAGCCTACCTTTGCACTTCTGTTTAAACATATGCTGAGTGTGTTCAGCATTATCTTACCCCTCCTCCTCCCAGCCCCTGGAAAGCACTAGACTTGATTCTCCAAGCAGCCTCTTCTATCTTTATCCCTCAAGTCACAGAAGCTGAGGGCATACGTGCTCAAAATAAGGATGCTTCTAAATCAAAAGCCATCTTCTTTTGGCACAGATTTGTGTCTCCACACTTTTGTGATGGAAAATTATGAGCTGAAATAAATAATCATGAGCCTGTGGGAGCAAAAAGAATGATGTCCCCTAAAGGAAGAAATCCTCAGCAGTTTCTTTTGTCTGCATAATTAATTTTTTGTGTGTCCCTCATTTGGAATCTCTGTCACACTTTGCAAATCCACACCAGGGTATTGCAGCTATTGCTTGAGGGCACAAGCCATTTCTATTCTCCAAGTCCCATTTTGGAAGCCTCAGTCCCACTGAGCAGATATTATACTTTCAAGGAATCTCACTGATACCCAAATGACTAACCCTGTGAGTGCAACTCACAGCAGCAATAAGCTACATGACCTTCTGGATAAATAAGTATTGCTCTGCAAATGCATTGCCAAGGAATGCCAAACTGTGCAATCCTTTGCAGAAGGAATGAGTCAAATCACAGAATCATTAAGGTTGGAAGAGACCTCTAAGATCATCAAGTCCAACCATACCTAGCACTCCCATACCACTCACCCATGGCCCTAAGGAGAGCGTCTCAATGTTTCTTAAACCCCTCNTTTCTCTACTAGGCAAATCACCTGAGGGCTTTTCCTTACAGCTCACCATGGTAGGGCACGACAGGTTGGTTTGTTTTATTTCCTAAGAGATTTGTAGAGTTCAAAGAGAAAACACCAACTTGTTGAGGAATGGTAAAGAAGTGTCTGAGTGCAGGAAGCTGGACTGAAGAATCATAGACTAAGGAGTTGCCAAGTAGATTTAATCTTCTGGTAGTTTGTCTCATTCCTCCAGCAGATACACTTATCAGTAGTATTATAGGCAGTGTAAAAATCAGCACCAGATGTGAAATATTAAGCATGCTATGAAAATGCTACTTTTTTTCTATGTTGTAAAAAGTCAGTTCAATTCAGACTTACCTCTAAAGAAACCTTTCAGCTTTCCTCTCTGCTTCTACAAGTGGCTGTAGTATCTTCATTATCCACACATTCACATTATGCTAGTCCCTGCTCTCTTACTGCAAATGCAGATTTCCTAGGCTGACATTCTTTCATTCCTTATATCCACTTCAGAAATAGCTCAAATTATTTTAAACAATATTTTCTGTGACCTAAATGACTTTGTAAGCTCGTGTCTACAAAGTGTGTCATTTTTTGGCCAAACTGTAGCATGATATCTCTCATCTTTTTCTATAACATCTGTTCCACATAAAATGTGAAGGAATTGTTCTGGTCTTGTTTGGGCTTGACTTGGTTTGTATTGTTGCTTTCATTTCTTTTTCACAGTCAGAACATGCAATGTGCATTTTGGCCAGAGTAATAAGTGCTCTCAGTGTTCTTCCTCTGAAGCAGAGCCTCCTCTGGATTTAATTTTAGTCTCCCTAAAGCTGCTGCTATAGCATGCCTCCTTTTAGTCTGACCTCACTGAACACAGTGGCCACTTCTTATGCATTACCCTCTACTAGAGCTCAGGCTTACTTAAACAACAGAGAAAGCACTGCCTCTTCCTTTCTTCCCTTGAGATGACACTCTGCTCCATAACTATGAATAATCCCCCTAAGATGGCTGATGCAATTGGGTTAGCAAATAAACTATCTGAAGGAAGATAACCTGGGTTGATTTAAAAGCATATTAGTTTAACAGGTTTTAAGGCCATAGGGGCTGCTGTGATTATATGGGTTAAACCCCTACAAATTGTAGGCTAATGCCTGGCTGAGTTAAATAATACATTGTTGAAGCCAATTCAGTTTTGAATTAAAGACACATCCCTTGACAAATCACTCTGATGATTAATTACCTTTGCTATTTAAAACTGCAAACCCCTCCTGGAAATGTCAAGCTTCAGTCAGTAGTCTGAACACATACATGAGCGCTTGCTTCTTCTGTGGGGTTACTGACTTCTCTAGTGTCAGATACTCCCATCCCTCCCTTGGGTGTTCAAACACTCAGCTTAGGATGACTTCTCTAGTGTCAGAAACTCTCACCCTCCCTTGGGTGTTCAACAGCTGCTCTCAGCTCAGCTTTTTTGACAGGCTAAAAGGGTGCTTCCCCAAGGTCCTTATGGCAGAGTATATTCTCCATACTTGTAGTCATTGTTCTTCCTTTCTAAAGTCCCTTCAGGTTTCCAAAATCATCCTTCAAATCCCTCTGGTTTTTACCAGCTTTTCCGCCCACCCCTTTGTTTTTAAGCCTGGCACTCCCATGGGGGCACAGCATGCTACAAATGATCCTTCTGGTGCTGTAAAGGGGAGAGGGGCAATACCTGCCTGACCTCCTGATGTTTGCACCTCCTTGGCTTTCATCCATGCTCTCAGCAAGCACGTCTCAGGGGGAGCTCATGTTCAGTTTGTTAACCAATGAGACTGGACCAATATCTTGTAGGGTAACTGCTTTTTGATAGAAAATGTGAGGACTAGTTTTCCTGCTTTCTGTTGTGCTCCAACACACACAGACCAAATAAACTGCTTCATTCAAGTCCAGCTGCTATAATACCCCTGGGGTACAACAGCTTGCTTTCTCCCTCATCTTCCTGGGTGAGGCTTCCTGGTCAGGCTAAGAGCTGAGGAGATGAGATAAAAGTGGTGGCAGGAACTACAGCAGCAAGGAACAGAGCCTTCTGCCCAGCAAGTCACCAATGCCATATTTGTCCTGCCATGTGTTATGTCTGGTCACAAAAGGAACAGCATAGAACTGTCAGACCTGACATACAGAGTGGCTCAGCAGAATCACAGAATCATTAAGGTTGGAAGAGACCTCTAAGGTCATCAAATCCAACCATACCTAGCACTGCCATATCACTAAATCATTTCCCAAGGTAGAGCATCTAAATATTTCTTAAATCACAGAATCACCAAGACTGGAAAAGACCCCCAGGATCATCAAGTCCAGCCTATGACCCAATACACCACAACATCTAAACCATGCCACTCAGTGCCACATCCAATCTTTTCTTAAACACCTCCAGGGACGGCGACTCTACCACCTCCCTGGGCACCCTATTCCAGAGCCCAATCACCCTCTGCGTGAGGAAGTGCTTCCTAATGTCCAGTCTAACCCTCCCCTGCTGCAGCTTCAAGCCATGGCCTCTTGTCCTGTCACTAGCTGCCATGGAGAAGAGCCCAACCCCTACCTGACTACAACTTCCCTTCAGGTAGTTGTAGAGGGCGATAAGGTCCCCCCTGAGTCTCCTCTTCTTCAGGCTGAATAGTCCCAGTTGCCTCAGCCTTTCCTCATATGGCTTCCCCTCCAGCCCCTTCACCAGTCTCGTTGCTCTCCTCTGGACCCTCTCCAGCACCTCAACATATACCTCCAGGGATGGTGAATAAGTCATCCAAAACCCAAATGCCGTGGTGGTCTGCTGCCAGGTCTCAGAACCAGGCTTTTCCACTTTCAACCACAGCAGTTCACGTTCTCCAGAGTAAAACACTCCTACCAAAAACTTACCCATTTCATGAACAGGTCTAACACCACACCTTTGGTGCACTTCCAAGTGCCTATTGCCTAGAGTGCAATCCTCTCCTTCTCCATCTGTCATGAAAACCACAAGCAAATGATTCTGGTTTGTGTTGAGTCATCCAGCCGTACTGATCTGGAAAGCACAGACTGTATAAACTCAAATAATTTCTTATTACATGTATTGCAAAGACAACACCTTTTAGATTGTCACACTCTGGAAGGTATAACATGGAAAGTTATTTCTGCCTCCAACAAATAAATCTATAATTCACCTTGCCTTGTGAGTCAATAAGGCCCTGACTCAACAAAGTTCCCAACCACAGGCTTAGCTGTGAGCCTGCAAATAGTCTCATTGACTTACTTAGCCATATGTCCAAGTTTGACTGAATGGAGACCTCTAACAGATGGACAAGAGGAAATGGCCTCAAGTTGCAGCAGGGGAGGTTTAGATTGGATATAAGGAGGAATTTCTTCCCTGCAAGGGTTGTTAAGTCTTGTCCCAGGCTGCCCAGGGAGGTGCTGGAGTCACCATCCCTGGAGGGGTTTAAAAAACATCTAGATGCTCTCCTTAGGGCCATGGCTTAGTGGTATAGTAGTGCTAGGTATGGTTGGACTTGATGAGCTTAGAGGTCTCTTCCAACCTGTGTGATTCTGTGATTCTGGAATTTGGAGTAACTGTGAAGATGGCTCCATGCACCAATCAAGATTCCCATTAAGGATGTCATCACTTACACCAAGTCAGGTTTCTCTCCTTGAAGACCCAAGAGAACAGTCCCTCTGTTTCTCCACTACAGAGGTTTACCTGATGGCCAGGGCTGTGAAATGAGCAGGTTTTTCCTTGCACCCTCTCCATCTGCACACAAATCAGTGGGAGTCTTTGCAGGCTTTAGCATGTGATTAGGCTAGCACAGAGAACTAGTGCTGTAAGATCAACTCTTTTGCTGCAGGTTTCATCCTTGTATTTTTCCAACAGAGAGAATCTCTCTCTAGGTTTAATATTCATCAGCAGGACATGGCAGCCAAATCTTCCCTCTCCAAGAAAAATACACTTATGGCTTATTTTAGAACACTCTTTTTCATGGGCTGTCACAGCCATGATCAAACCATAGGAAGTTGTTAAAAATATATATCACTCTAGAAACTTTAACCTACATCACACTGTCAATAATTCTTGTTAGGATTGGAAAATGACCCTTGCAATTCTCATTATTACCTGTCCATATACAAATAGGTTTATTTTACATGCTTACCTGGCAGTCTTTAGCCTTGTGTTTCATTTCTCTTGAGATTAGATCTTTAAATTTTTTTGCATTTTCTTGGGGGGTTTTTTTTGTGTGTTTTTCATTTCCAAGCAGGTACAGTGGAAAAAAAAGAAAAAAAAATCCACTTACTCAAAGGTGATAAAAATTCACAGCAAAGCCACAGATGTAGCAGAGTGAGAATTACTGAAACAGCAGGAACAGAAGATAAAAGAGGATTACATCCAGTGCAATGTTGTAATTGACTAGAAGTCACTGGAAAATACCAGATGGATGTCACTATTCCATGCAGCCTGGAGACTTTATTGAGCTTCACTTGAGCTTTGCTTTAATATTTTCCTGAGTGTAATTGAGGTTTATTGATATGCTATTATGGGCCAGTTTATAGGTGACCATAAAAACAAATACAGTTTGAGGCCCCTGTGTAACCAGAAACACTGCACTACTTTGGTTAGCTGAAGACAGTCACCTTAATGACTGCAATAAGAGAAATTCCTGTCTCCTGCCTTAGACCTTTGCATAGAGGATGAACAGTAAATGCTTGGCACAGCATTTCAACTGCAGGAGCTTTTCCAGTGAGGGATTGCTGCATAAAAAGATCAGGCATGCAATTTCAGATGCTGCCAAAAGAAGCTTATAGGGGATTTTGATTCTGGGTTTGTGTATAAAGAAAACAAATCTACATACTATAATGACTTGCCAGAGCCAGTTTGGAGCTCTGCTTAGTTATCAAGCCTTTATTTTTCTATTTATTTTAGCACTAAGGGCAGAGGAGGAAAGAAATATTTGTATTTTGTTCATTTCCTTCAACCTGTCAGAGGTTGAAATAAAGGAAGTGAGGGAAAGCTAGCTCTCTGTCTTCTGACAGTGTTAAAGAATCCTGCTACTTTCCCAGTTTGGCTGGAAAGATAGGGCCTTAGTGGCCAGGAATCTATTAGCAGGATTAGTTGGTATCTCACTCAAAAACTTCTGCCTTCCTGGCAAAGCATTAGAACACCACACATGAGATTAGATGTCAGGAGGAATTCCTTCCCTGCAAGGGTTGTTAAGTCTTGTCCCAGGCTGCCCAGGGAGGTGCTGGATTCACCATCGCTGGTGTCTGTCATCTGGGCAGAGAAGCAGCTCAACCAGCCAGGAAGTAGAACAAAGCCCAAACATGGCACTTCTGAAAGAGCAAGATGTAAGGAGGTGCCAGGCACTGGGGACTGGTTGAGCCATGAGCTCTGTCCAAGCTCAGGTCAGAGGAAACTCAGCTCCTGCAGATATACATGAGTGTCACCTTGAAGACAGGCACAAGGTGACTAGAGGAAATCAGCCGAGTGGGTTAGGGCTGGGCCAACCACTAATCCAGTGACAGATATTCTCTGTTATCCCCTTTACCCCAGTCCAGGGAGGAAAAGGGGAAATGAACAGAGAGAGACTTGTGAATTGGAAATGAAACTCAAACTACTTTAATGAAAATAATAACAAGAAAATTAAGTGTAAATATACACACACACACAAAGCCAATATCAGAACCAAACCCCCCTTGATGATAACTACCTCACCACCGATGCTGTAGCAGCAGGACTCGTGCCTGACCAATCTGGTGGCCTTCTATGATGGAGTGATTGCAGCAGTTGATGAGGGGAGACCGACTGATGTCATTTACTTGGACTTTTGTAAGGCCTTCGATACGGTTCCTCATGACATCCTCATCTCCAAACTGGAGAGATGTGGACTTGATGAGTGGACCGTTCGATGGATAAGAAATTGGCTGGAAAGA
>VWZO01020112.1:27178-43292 GCA_013396975.1 Bucco capensis
GGCAGCCTGGGCCACTGCTCCAGCAGCCTCCAAGCAAAACACTTCCTCCTCCTGTTCAGCTGCAACTTGCTGGCTGCTACTTTGTGCCCATTGCCTCTAGTGCTGTCCCTAGGTGCCACAGAACAAAGGCTGGCCTCAGCCTCCTGCCCCCCACCCTTGAAGGATTGCTAAGCATTGCTCAGCTCCCCTCTCAGGCTGCTCTGCTCCAGCCTAAGCAGCCCCAGCTCTCTCAGCCTCTCTGCACAAGAGAGCTGCTCAAGTGCCCTCAGCATTTCAGTGGCCCTTCTCTGCACCCTCTGCACAAGTTGCCTGTCTCTCTTAAGCAGGGGAGCCCAGAACTGAACCCAACCCTGCAGCTGTGGCCTCCCCAGGGCAGAGCAGAGGGGAAGGAGAAGCTCCCTGGCCCTGCTGGCCACACTCTTCTTGCTGCAGCCCAGGATGCCATTGGCCTTCTTGGCCCCAAGGGCACATTGCTGGAAATGGAATATGGATATGAAAAGATCAAGCTGTGTTGTTCTAGCTGTGACATTGTCCAGAGTGGGCATGTTGCTACTAGATAATCTTCATGCTACAAATGCCTCATAGTATATGGACTTTGTTTCCACTACAGTCATTTTTGTAAAGAGTGTGATCAGAAATATCATACACAAAATGACAAAAAGGAGAACTGAAGTACATATTTTCAAGTATTTGCCATACTTTTAACAAATCAAAAGTAAATTTTGCTGAAAAAATATATTTTTAAAAGTTCAGTTGAATTAAATGAAAAATACTGTTTCTGCTAGGAGGTCTTACCCTATGTCTAGAAAACAAAATCAGGGAAATTTTCTGAACAAATTGCATTTAAAATACAGAAAGCCATGTATTCAAGTATTTATACTGTTTAAACTTTTTTTTGTGAGATTTTTTTAAGAAAAATTCTTGGTGCCAGTGAGGCAACCTTTGAAAGCAGTTTGATGGTGTAGAATATACCCCAAAGCTTTAGAAGGGACACACAGAATCACAAAGGTTGGAAGAGACCTNACTTGTAGGAAGACTGTGGTGTAAATCTCTTTCGCTCTGTACAATTTTCTTATCCAACAAAATGCCCACAGCATATTTTTCTCTCCAACAAACATTGGCCTTGTCTTTTGGTCTCTAGCATCTACTTCTTCCACACATCAACCCTTTTGTTATTGTTCCTCTGACTTCAGTTGGTTATCTCATACAGGACGCATCACTGCCCACACAGCTGAGAAAGCACAGAATCACAAAGGCTGGAAGAGACCTCTAAGCTCATCAAGTCCAACCATACCTAACACTCCCATACCACTAAACCATGGCCCTAAGGAGAGCATCTAAGTGCTAATTTGTATTGCTGGCAGTAATTTAAAAGCTATCACAGACACACATAATAAATAGATTAAATGCATAGCTCAGCATCTGAAGATGAAGCTCTGAGCACCAGCAAGCTCTCACTTTGACGTTTGCTTGCATTCATCTGGAACAAATCCGTCTGTTTGCTTCAGTATAATGCCACTCTCTTTCTCCAGAAGGATACACTCAAAAAAAGCTCCTAGAAATAGAGCAGATAAAAAAATGTTCATCTAACTTGCAGCTTCGTTGCAAATATGAAAATACATTCAGGAGAAACCCATGTAAAGAAGTTGTAAGAATCCTAACATAATAAGACCTCTTTGGAAGGGATGGAGCAACATGAATGTATCAGATGTTTACTATCTCATTACAGAGCATGAGAAATAAAAGTGTCTTCAGTCTCTATTCTTGATCCTCACATAGTTATGAATCCTTACATAGTCACACACAACCACACATCATCTGAGAAACTGCAGAATAGATATTAGGCACAAGCATTAATTATTCCCCAAAGACCCCACCAGGTATTCACTCATTAGCATGCCACCCTACTGCCAAAGGACTGAAGAGATAAAAACAGACACAAGAGAAGAGATAAAAGGAGGTGAATGGGGGGGAAATGCCTTTTAACTGCCTATCTCTCTTCTCTCTGAGGATGTCTCTCCCAAACCTCCTAAAGCCAAGTACCTGGCATGTGGGTTGTATTAGTGCTGGTAGAGATGCAGTACCTTTGTCTCAAGTGCAGGTATTTGGTACTTTTCACTTTCTCTTTGCCTTCCACAACACTGAGAAGCCAAATTATTCCAGGTATCCCCACAATTTCAGCAGAGAGAATGTGCTTTGTTGCTAAAAATAGAAATAGTCTTTTTTCCCAAGTCCTGTGTTTTATTCAGAGCCATTTATCTCCATTTTAATAATGTCATATTTTCAGAAATGAGTATAATTAGCTGTTTCTTGGCTCAAGTAAGCTAGGCAAAATTGTTCTCTCATCAAGTCAGTGAAAAAAAGGCTGAGCACAATGAGCAGGAGGTAGCACCTAATCTAATATTCCACTTTCTGAGGGAGAGAAGAATCTGGCATGAAGTTTTTATCACAATCATATCAAATAAATATTTTCCTACTGTCTTGCCTGTAGTGCTGCAGCTGAATTGGGATGACAGCCCCAGTATTTATGAAGTCTGACAGAGGAGCACAGCTCAGGGGGGTTTGATATATGCTGGCACAAATACATCCTTTTTATTTTGCTTTGCTGCTTGGATCAGACAGAGATTTATCACTCTGATTAGCAAGTATTTATGTCACCACACTCAAAATGCTATAAAGCATTTCTCTTCCAGCTTTCCTGGTTTCACAGCTTTGGAGATTTGTATGGAAATAGGGGAAAGCTAGGACACCTATATTGCAGAGCAGACATGATTTTCACAGAATCACAAAGGTTGGAAGAGACCACTAAGCTCATCAAGTCCAACCATAGCTAGCACTCCCATACCACTAACCCATGGCCCTAAGGAGAGCAGCTAGATATTTCTTAAACCCCTGCAGGGATGGTGACTCCAGCACCTCCCTGGGCAGCCTGGGACAAGACTTAACAACCCTTGCAGGGAAGAAATTCCTCCTAACATCCAATCTAAACCTCCCCTGCTGCAACTTGAGACCATTTCTTCTTGTCTTCTCCCTGCTAACCCTGCAGAAGAGACCTACCCCCAGCTCACTCCAACCTCCTGTCAGGGAGTTGCAGAGAGAGCTAAGGTCTCCCCTGAGCCTCCTCTTCTCCACACTAACCAAGCCCAGTGCCCTCAGCTGCTCCTCAGCACACTTGTGCTCCAGAGAAGTCCAGACAAGAACTGTAGTTAAAAAACATCTTCCAAGCTAGTAACCACCTTTTCAAGAGGTTTGGATCTCATTTAGGGAAACTGAGGCATTTCTTCCAAACTGTGATCATAAATAGCTCACTACACAGCACCAAGATTTTTACCTACATGCCTCACTGTGGGAATAATAGAGGGGCTGATTCTTTGTGGAGCTCTCACTAAGCAATTTTGGGTCTCTGTGTAGGAAAAGACAGAGCTCTCATTGCTCACAGAAATGTCCACTTCCCACTCTGAGCACAATCAGACCTTCTAATAAGTATCAGCAGAATGCTGCTGTTTGGGAGACATTTAGGATGTGATGGTTTCATTCTCTTGATGGATGGTGTCATAAACAAGCCATTTGTAAAATGCAGCATTAGAGCATCAATCCTTACACTCATATACAGCAGATGGAGGAGCAGAGGAACAGGGATGCTCCCCAGTTTAGGACAGAGTAGGTGCTCCCTCTTGTTTGCAACTCTCCTGTTAGCAATGCAGAGGATCCTTATTTTATGCCTTATTTTATTCAGTATTTCAGCACTGATCAAATGATGTTATTGGTATAGTGCTTCTGCTAAGAAACCTTCTCACTGACCTGCTGTTTGACTAACAGCTTGGCAGACTAGAGAGGAACTGGAATGTGGTTATTTCACTCATGCAGAATAAGCAATTCCATGAGCATCAGATAAGACAAAGCCTCCCTTTCTTGTCATTCCTGTCCTCTGATATTAGTTTTGTTTGCCAAATTACACAACTACTTTCCATTAACACCACAAACACATGCAATGCCTTCCCACAGAATAGATTTGGCAGAGAGCCTTGGGCTGGCACACTCAGCAATGCCAAGAAGCTGGAGGCATAAGACATAAGCCAGGGGTGAATTTGCAAGTGTTCATACTCCTGTTTCTCATCTACCCAACTGTCTGTTTTTATAAAACTAGTAAAAACATAATTACTTTTGAGACCTCTGCCTCTCTCAAAACTGGCTGGAAACAGCTACTGAGTTCAAGAGTTATTAAGAGTGAGGAGAGAGACCCAGGGGCTGGAGAAGGGATCATCTTAGGATTGTTTCCATGGGAAATCAAGACACAAATGTTCAGAAAAATAGTGCAGTTCACAGTCTGCATAAGAAGAGCTGGGAGCAAGCCAGCCTCACTCCAGAGGGGAAAGCTGTCAAGGCTGCTAAGGAAGGGAGATGCTTAGGGTTAGCCAGGAGAAGGAGAACTGCTAGAGTTCCCAAAACAGGATCAGCTATTTACAGCTTAACTCTGTTATGCTGCCCAGGCTAATGAAACCCTTCACAGCAGTTGCTGGTGAGGCAGACAGGGGCTCCAAAACCTTCTGGTTCAGCTCAGCTGCTGGCATCACAAGCCCTGGAAATCAGCCACTCTCAGTTAACAGGCTGTCTGTCCCAAAAGGGAACGTGGAAAGGGCTCCGGTGCCATCCTCCTCATGCTCCATGATGCCCAAGCACTCAGTAGCCTTTGCATTGGTCTTCCAAAGGACTTTTCCCTCTATGGCTTTGCAGATCCTCTCCACAAGGCACAGGCAGATGGGGATGCCTCCTCAGAGGCAAGATTTCTCCCGGTGTGCATTTCACAGCTTCCAAGGAAGTGCTAAGCTCTGAACAAAGGTTTCCCTCTCCTGGGTGGTGCCATCAGGTATTCAGGAAGATGAGAGTTTATGATTTTTGAAGAGAAAACTGAGGAACTTCACTATTTTGGAGACTTCCAGGCCTCATACTGGGTTGGATTCAGCCCCAGATTGCTTACATAGACTTTGTATTTTGGGGAAATAAAACTAAAAACATAGATTATCTCCTCTGATTTAGATAGTTTTATAGTGGCTGTCCTGATGCTTCCTAGTAAAAGCCTGACAAATCATCCCTTTGATTTCAGACTAAGCCTATATCACTCAGAATGCCTAACCTGCCTGGGGTTTTGCTCATAATGGCCTGATTTTTAATTTGATAATTTAGGGAAAGATTTTGCAAGTAAAAAAAAAAAAAACCAACCAAAAAACAGTACATACCTGACTTCTTTTCCAAGTTGATAACACCAGAATCTAGCTTTGTAGAATTATTCAAGTTTGAATCTGCTGTTTTTCTGCTAATTAAAACCATGAATCCGAAAAGATGATTATGAACTGTAAATCTCTTCTATTTAAATACCTTTGTATGATAATTATTTGCCTGCTACCTGAAAATCTCTCCTGTGCTGCTTTGTTTCTCAGCTCAGCACAGCAGCCTGAATACCAGACTCACTTCTTCTAATTAATTGTACAGAATGCATTTCCTCTTGGTCTTCTAGAAATGCCTCTGTCTGGATGCAGCCTCTCAGGAGGTTGTGCTTTACCCTCTGACTGTGTCAGAAAGGGGAATTTCAGGCAAGATAAGCCCAGATTGAAAAGAGCACCTTTTTGAAAGGCATGTCACAGCAGCAGTTAGAAGGAAAGCAGGAGCAAGGCAGTACAGCCTGCAGGTTGTCAGTGTTTGTGTCCTCACTCTGCTGATGCCACAACTTCTTGGTTGTCTGCTGTTGAATCTCCTTTCATCTTTGTCTCTCCTGCTTGGTGATGTGTTCAAAGAGACTTAATCAGCTCTGACCAGATGGATGCTAATGAAGGAGACATTCTACCAAACACTATTATAAATTCTTATTCACATCTCATTTTCTTTTGTCTCACTCTATTTTTAGAGATGATTTCTAGAGATGCAATTACAATCCCAGGCAACATCTCTGAAGCTGTGATTTCATGGCCACCCACTCCAGTTTTTATCTGCCAAGAGCTGATGAACAAGCCCTACACATATTATTCATCTATCTCATAATAATGTTGCCCTTGTGTGACATCTAGATAACAGTACCATGTTATGTTTTTAGAGATGGGGTAAAGATGTCTTTTTATCTACATATTAGGGGAGCCATTTTTAACACAGATGATTTGAATTCACCCCTGGGCAGCAACAGCACATAAATATTCAGGAGAGGGACTGGGAAATATTTCAGGTTCCAATTTCAGGAGACATTAGGAAGGAACAAGTGGTTCTCTGAGATGTTAATAAAGTCTGATTACTGTCAGACTTGCATATTTAAGCTGACTGACTTTGGTCCCTAAGAAGCTGCAAGCAGCAGTGAAACTATGGTCAGAATTGAGGCATTTATAGTTCAGCTTTCCTGTTGAATTTTTATGGTGGCATTACAAGACAGTGTCACACTGTCATGGCCTCACCAGGACTTGTCTTGCCAGCCCCCAGCCTCACCATGTCTGTCCTTTTGCAAAGCAGCTGAAGCTGTCAAGGGCATTCAGAAATAATCAGCAGGGAAAACAGGCACCAAAATGGGCTCACACAAAAAGCTCTGACAGCCTTGCACAAAAGAGGGAAACTGAGGCAAAGTGTAAGTAGCGACATCAGGTTACAATAAGGGTAATTCCAAACAGCAGATGTGTGCTCCTTTACCAAACACAGCTGTTTCACTGTTGGTTCCCTTCAAGCAGGCTTATGCCCCTCTGAATCAGCGAGAAGTACCTCCCTTTCTGTTTCGGGGTTGCTATTTGCTAGCTGTTGGAACCATTGATTTATTATTGTTATTTCCTCCCAACATTTGTGCTCCACTGGGTGCTGAACAAGCACAGAAGACAGCCAACCCACTTTCCTGGAAGAACTGCCAGCCTGACAAGTACAAGAAGACAATCAGACTAACTAATTTCAGGCCAGAGAATGGTTCTCTTGCAACCTTTAAATAATTCACAAGTTCTCTTTGTAAATTATTAAGTTCCCAGTTCTCAGATTTAGCTCTTTGAGTTTACAGGGTACATGTTCAGATGCTCACATCTGTAGCTGGCTGCTGTTCCACCTCACTCAGGGGCTGGCAGCTCAGCCCTTTAGTGTTAAGCATCCCAGTTTTGCTTCCTTGTTATCATATTCTTTTGGAAGGAAAGAGAGGGCAAAACACATCCATCAACACTTATCCTTGCTTCAGACCACTTGGATTCTTCCACTCATCCCAAGGGTCTGCTCAATCCTTTGCTGCTAAATCACAATGCTTTCAGGAGCCCCAGTGCAAACATAAAAGAAAACCAAATCTGGCTCTTATGTGCAGGACTCACAGAATCACAGAATCATTAAGGTTGGCAGAGACCTCTAAGCTCATCAAGTCCAACCATACCTAACACTGCCATACCACTAAACCATGGCCCTAAGGAGATCATCTAAATGTCTCTTAAACCCCTGCAGGGATGGTGACTCCAGCACCTCCCTGGGCAGCCTGGGCCAACTCTCCCTTCACTGTGCAAATTACAACTCTTGGCTTCTCCCATTCTAATTCTCTGTTGGACACTGGCTTTTCTTGGTATGTTTTTGCTGTTGTCCTCCTCTCACTATGCAGTGGATTTATTGCTGCTGTACCTGGAACTTGTTCCTTGATAGAGGTTTACCTCTCTCTGCCCCTTGATGTCCATACTTTCCATGGTGGCCTGGCTTTGCCTCCATATACTTATTCATGAAGATCTTTGCAAGACTTCCCCAGGTTTTGTAAGCTTATTCTCCCAATCAGACTCCTCATACATGTCATTTGTATTCCTTGTGCACATGTCCTGTGGTTCAACTTACTTTATAAACTGTGATAAGAAAGATTTGGGAACCTGCTGTGAAAAGTTATTAACCTAACCCCAGCACTTCCAAACTGAAACTTTGGCTATACTGCTGTGTTATCTTCCTGATCTTTCCAGTGCTTTCATGTCACAAACAGGTTTTTTCCCTATTTGTTTCAGACCCCTGAAAAATCCACACAACTCTAAGCTGGATCCCTGTAGCTGTGGCTGGCCTCAGAGAGACAGGCAGAGTTCATGCCCAAGCAGCTTCAGCAATGCTGACTTGAATCCTGAAGGAGCTGAGGAGCAATATGAAGGAGAAGCAAAATTTCCTTATTTCTGGGACTTCCTTCTCCACTATTTCCAAAGAATTTTGGGGAGTTGTTTATTTTTGAGGGGTTTCCCCACCCCCTCACCCCCAGGGTTAGAAATCTTCATTCTGGAACAGTAGAAATATTTTCCCTGTACCACTAGAGGAGTCTGCATTCACTTCTGGACACATCCTCAGCAGGTGCAGGCTGTGCTGAGTGAAGAGCTCACTCTCACTTGTTCCCATTCAGTTGCTTGTTGTTGCTCTTTGATGGAGGACAAATGCTGAGCAAGTAGCTAGCTGAGCCACTCTGCTCTCTGTGAAAGTGTGAGATGGGCTAGCAAAGACCTAGCAGTTCAGTTCCTTAAGCTCTTTGGCTTATCATGTCTAGGATGAATTGGGGACTGACTGTGTGAAGAGTGCAGCAGGCAGATCAAAGGAGGGCCCGAGGACTCCTTACTTGGCAAGAGGATAGTGACAAGAGGCTCTCTACCTTCTGGGAATGACACCCTCTCAAGTAACATTGCTGAAGCAAGATGTCTGTTCCCAGCCTCACCAGTAACACATGAGATAGAGACAAAGTTTTGGAGCAAATCTACTGCTTCTCTTCATCTCCAGTCGTCTTAATAAAGCTGCAGGCAGCAGTAGGGAGGGCTCTAGAGCACAAGTCCTATGAGGAGCAACTGAACTGGGCTTGGTTAGTGTGGAGAAGAGGAGGCTCAGGGAAGAACTTAGTTCTCTCTACAACTCCCTGACAGGAGGTTGGAGTGAGCTGGGGTAGGTCTCTTCTCCAGGGTTAACAATGAGAGGATGAGAGGAAATGGCCTCAAGTTGCACCAGGGGAGGTTCAAATTGGATACAAGGGGAAATTCCTTTGCTGAAAGGGTTGTTAAGTCTTGTCCCAGGCTGCCCAGGGAGGTAGTGGAGTCACCATCCCTGGAGGTGTTTAAGAAACATACATATGCTCTACATAGGACCATGGGTTAGTGGCATGGTAGTGCTAGGTATGGTTGGACTTGATGAGCTTAGAGGTCTCTTCCAACCTTTGTGATTCTGCAAAAAGACCAGGCAATGGCACACAATTGCAAGGAGGCTGCAGTCCTCTCACTCTTCCAAAGAATGCAGTCAATTAGGAGTTCCTCCCCAAGGCTGCCAGGAGGATTTTTGATCTGTTTGTACAACAGTAAATAGTCTGAGAACTGGAGAACAACACTGTCATGTCGGTCAAAAGCTGGCATCAACAAACTGGTCGCCCACATCTAAACAAAGCCTTTTTGGAGCCTACCTAAATTTATCTTTTGTTGGTTTTCATTTCTTTCCAACAGCTTTCCTTTTTTTTTTAATGTGCTGATGAACAATAATACAATACAATAAAATACAATTTAAAAAAAGAAAGAAACAAGAAAATTCATATTCATAAAATGGTCTCAGTTTCAGTCTTAGAAAGTAGCAGAAAACAGAGATAAAGTACTTCGGAAAATGCCTCATTTCAGGTTTCCCATAAAGGTATTTCAGATATGAATTAATTGATGCCTTTGTTGGACCCTTACCTGAAACACCTCTTATGATATACATTGCCAGAAGACACCAAGAATAATCAGAAGCCCAGTGATTACAACAGGAAAATCCCTGGATGACTAAATCTTGTGTCTACCCATTTGGTGGGTTGTGCCATTACTTCATTCTGCAAAATCCTCCTCTCCCTTAGCTTCTACCCTGAAGGGGTTTAAGAAACATTTAGATGCTCTCCTTAGGGCCATGGTTTAGTGGTATGGCAGTGCTAGGTATGATTGGACTTGATGAGCTTAGAGGTCTCTTCCAACCTTAATGATTCTGTGAAGCAATGCTGCTAACTTTACAGTGATTCTGGCTCAGGGTTCATTTTGTAGGGTGCTGTGGGAAAATATCTGTGGGAAAGCAGCTGGATTAAAAATGAACCAGCCAAAGACCTTAGGTAAAGATAAGGAGAAGAAATAACCATTACTTCATGAGCAGGGAATGATAACAGAACAGCTGGAGTAGCAGAAAATGGTGGAAGAATCAGCAACTCTATTAGCCAATAAAGAAGTTAACCTGCACTGAGTGCTTGGGCACGAACCAATCATTATATGCTTGATTGCACAGAAAAGGAATAAAAAGTTGATCTTATCACAATAAAGTGTCTTTTGCTTGATTCACATTGAATCATGTGGAGGCTGTTATGTTCTACCTTCTACACTAAAGTAGGGCAGAAAGGGGAGGAAAGAGAGAGCTGAAAGTGATCCAGTCCTTCTACACTTTGATATAACTGCTCTTGGGAAGAGGTTTGGTAACACCTCAAACAACTTGAAAAAATGTCATCCTCCAAGTTCTTAAAGAACTTCTTGAATTGACAAAGAAAAAACCCAAACAAACCCAACAAAAAAACCCACCTTACTTCAACAAGTTTGAAGGCTGTGAATTAATCCACAGCTTTGAGGATAATGCCTCTCTGGTACCTGTTGTGATAACTGTGCCGACAGCAGAAGGAGCATTAAACTCATTGCCCACGGGAAAGTGTGGGGAGTGATACCCATGTTCCTAGAATCCTTGGATGGGTAGGATGAGCTCATTAGCCTTCTGGCAGTCATCCTAGGAGAAGGACAACTCTGATTCCAAACCCGGGCAGATGGAGCTCGTTTAGCACTGTAAGGCCTTCCATCTAAGAGGTTAAACCTCCGTCCTAAGGACCTCGCTGCCAGTGTCCAAGCTCGCTAGGCCCTGGCAGATGAACCTTAGGACTAAAGGGTGGGTCCAGCNGGATTATGTATGGCCACTGGAAATCAGATCAGGAGAGAATATCACTCCAGAGCTATGAGGAAACAGAGAGAGCATGATAGAGCTCATTAGGGTCTATCAAGAGGCTTTGGGACAGGCAGTTCCATCCGAAATGTGAAATCTCTTCAAGAAAGCCTTTATGGGGTTTTTCATGTTGGCTTCTAGTAAGAGAAAATGTTTTAAGCACAATGACCATTAAACAAAGAAACTTTGAAAGAATATGTGCTTGCATTTATACACCCAAATAAGAGACGTTAGGTAAAATCTCCTCACCTTTGTCTCCTAGCAGATGAAAACCAAGAATTCATTACAAATACTGGCAGAAGACCTTGGTCTAGAGTGGCTGCAGACGGGTACTTGTTTGGACTTTTTTTTCCCCCTTTATTACTAAATTTAGACATGATTTAAATAAATAAAAATAAAAAGAGCAGGAACAATCAGTTTATCTGACATTTTCATTCAAGGTCTGATAATTTCTCTGTTTCAGGTTTCTATTTACCTTAGAAGATAGGGGCATTTAGGATCATTAGCTAAAAAGAAAATCAACGTGCGAAGAAAACTGAGAAGGGGATCATGCTGCTATGGCAAATACAGCTCTGTGTGCTTGAGCTTCTAGAGATATATGATTTAGGATAGTCACAGAATCATAGAATCATAGAACGGTTTGGGTTGGAAGGGACCTCTGGAGCTCATCTAGTTCAACCCCCCTGCAGTGGGCAGGGACATCCCCAACTAGANCCTGAGCAAGACAACTGAGAAGTTTGAGAACAGCAAACTTCTCCCACCAGTTTGCCAGTCACTTCATTTTATTTCACTGAATCC
The DNA here is from genome assembly GCA_013396975.1 of Bucco capensis. Classification (NCBI taxonomy): domain Eukaryota; kingdom Metazoa; phylum Chordata; class Aves; order Piciformes; family Bucconidae; genus Bucco; species Bucco capensis. Next base: position 38,906 of record VWZO01020112.1, read on the forward strand.
ACTTTCAAAGCATTAAAAGATGAGCGTATCTTGGGGCACTTGAAGAAATGGCTAACTGACCTAAATCCTACTATTAATCAAGCTGGTCTTCTCAGAGTTGGAAATGCCAATCTGCACCTGCAAGGAGTTGTTCATACATGCCTTTGAATCCTTGAAGATCATCAATGAATGCACTGAATAGAACAGAACCAAATATTTGCTACTCATGAAAAAAAACCCCACATTTCACTCAGAGAAAGCACAATAAGGCTACATCAGGATCAGAATATTCTGCACTGGCACTATGGCAAGCCAAGAATGTGAAGGAAAGCAGGAAATTACCTTCCCTTCCCACCTCCAAAGATCTCTGTCCCTGTAGCAGATGGTTGAGGGCATGCACCATTGGACTGGGCCTTTCTGCTCATTTCCCTCTTCATCCAGCAAATGGTAGTTATTGCAGCCCTTTTAACATGTCTGGTTTTGCAGAAGAAAGAGCTCCAAGCTATGTTTGCAGACATTCTTAATAGTTTTAATAACCCAAGTGAAAAAGAGTTTTGGATGGCTTTTGGGGCCATTGCCAGAGTGGTCATGGGCTATAAGAGCAAGGACAAACACGCTCTGGAATTTGGGAAGGCTGCCAGAGTTTCAGCTGATGTAAAGCAAAGTGATGGACTTAGTAAGTGTTGTTAAAGCTTTAAGGGACTATTCAAAGGGTGTCTATGTCTGTGCAAGCAGAATAAAAGTAGAAGCCAAATCTGATTCTATGGCAAATTTAGAAGAACAAGGAATTCAGTCATTTCATCCTTCCAGAATTTGGCTTTTGCATCTGAATTTCTGCCAGATAACCCAGCAACAAACACTACAATAGCAATAATAATCTACCAGAGCAAGATTAACAATCAAATACATCTATGCGTGCTAAACCTGAACAGAACACATGAAAACAGAAAATACTTGCTCCCATGAAGACAAAAATGAATCCTCTCAGGCTGACAGGAGGTTGGAGTGAGATGGGGGTAGGTCTTTCTCCAGGGTTAACAGTGAGAGGACAAGAGGAAATGGCTTCAAGTGGTAGCAGGAGAGGTTTAGATTGGATAGAAGGAGGATTTTCCTTACTGAAAGGGTTGTTAAGTCTTGTCCCAGGCTGCCCAGGGTGGTGCTGGAGTCACCATCCCTGCAGGGGTTTAAGAAACATTGAGCTGCTCTCCTTAGGGCCATGGGTTAGTGGTATGGCAGTGCTAGGTATGGCTGGACTTGATGATCTGAGAGGTCTCTTCCAGCCTTAATGATCCTGTGACTGCAAACCACATACAGTACTTTTTACAGTCTGTATTCTTTTTGCTATATATGAGGTTTAGCTGACAATTGATGGAAATACAGTAGCATAAAATCAGTCCAAAGGTAACAGGAAGACTTAAACGTGTAATCCACAACACACTAAGGATGTCACAACTCTGTAGCATCACAGGCTACATAACTATATGGCATCATATGCCAATTTAGTACCATTCACAGATGTGTCTCGTGCATCATGACATGCTGATATCTAAGTCAAAAACTAGAACATCTTTCATCACAATGATCACGCCAGAGATATCACCCATGCCTTCAGCCACTGAAGATCATACAGCAGTTTCAAAGTGTGTCAGAAATGTTGTCTAATTAAGCATTACAGAGCCCCAGTGTAATAGGTAAATGTTATCATCACCATTTGTAGTGATAGGAAAACTGAGAGGCAGATGATTAATGAACTGCCCAGTCACAGAATCACAGAATGGTTTGGGTTGGAAGAGACCTCTGGAGGTCATCTAGTCCAACCCCCCTGCAGTGGGCAGGGACATCCCCAACTAAACCCTACAGCAAGCTGGAATTCCCAGGTGGTCTGCCATCCAAGTACTAACTGGGCCCAACCCTGCTTTACTTCCGAGATCAGACCTTCTCAGGGTGGTATGGCCGTCGAGTTCACCCAGGGAGCTGCAACTACCCCATAGCATAAACAGCTGAACCTCAGGAGAATAAAAGTGAAGATCCTCTTCGATAAGAAGTTAATACCACTTTTATGTGATTGGAACTGGATTGGAACTCGTTTGCATTCTACACATGACCAGAATGGACTCTAGTTCCTCCTTCTGGCTGCAGTGCTCACAAGACCAAGCTTTTTCAAAGCCTCTTCATCAGTGGAAATAGTTATTAAAGTCTACATTTTGACAAATTGAAAACTGTTCTCCTTCTGTCAGTGATTTGCCTGTGCTGTGACCACTCTGTAAAATTGATGAAGCCTTTCCCTGGGGTGGATTTCACAGGAGTGGCACAAAAAAATTGCTGCACTGCATTTAAAATATCTAGTTATTTGCTCAGAGCTGTGAAAGCAAAAGATAAATTCCTAATAGAAGAGGAATCTCTCACTAGCATGGTCTCACTGTTCCTGAATCTGCAGGAGCAGAGTCCTGAGGTCATCAAAGGGAGTGACTTGGCCATTTGTGCCATGGCACTGAAGAACACAAAAGCTTGTTAGCTCCTCCAACCTTCCAAGACTGCAAAGTCTCACATTTTCAGGCTCTGGTATTTCACATATCAATGGATGAAGAAATGAAGACATCACTCCAGGTTTTCACTTCTGATTTCCCAGGTGCTCAGCTCATTAAGTATAACTCCCTTAAGAAGAGCCAGATGTGAGTGGCTCAGCAGACTGTCTGGGCCCAGCAGGCTTCTTCCTGGAACAAATGTGAAAGAGGAATGATAAACAAGAGGAGGAACACATCACCCACTGAAGTCCTGTCAAATTGTAGGGCTGGGCTGACCACTAAGCCAGTGACAGATATTCTCTATTATCCCCTTTTCCCTCACTCCAGAAAGGAAAAAAAAGGAATTAACAGAGAAAGAGAAACTTGTGGATTGGAAATGAAACTTAAACTACTTAATGAAAGTAATAACAAGAAAATGAAATATATGCAAATATATATAAAACCAATACCACACCTAAACCCCCTTGATAGCAACTACATCACCATCACCACTGATGCTGTGGCAGAAGGACTCAGCAGCAGATGGGAATCACACTCAGGGGCTGCATCCTGGAACTGGATTAAGAATGCTTGAGTTGAGATCAAAGGCAGAACAGCCAAAGTGCTCCAACAGCAGAGCTGGGCTGCTGATCCTCACCAGCACAGTTACCACCCCACCACTTGAGATGGCTCAGGTGCTCAACCTTCAGAGAAGGTAGAGGCCCCAGCCTCTCCTTTTTTTTTACTGGCTGTTAATTAGGTGCTAAATAGCTTAATAATTCGCCTACCTTGCTTGGGCATTAGGCTTTATGTAAGAGACTCCAAGGCCCAAGCTTAGTGTGAAAGTTTCAGAGACTGACCCTCAGTTTTGTACTGAATATGAGGTATATGGACTGGAATAACTTATTCTGACTCAAACAAGGACAGGTCCTTTAACATTACTTCTCCTAAATTTACATTCTCATCTGGCAGTAAACAATATTGCAATTGACCATCAGTACTCATCCTGAAATGCTTGCTTGTGTCCTGTTGGTGTGTAGGCTTACACGAAGACTGGGAAGTCTTTTTCAGATTGACTTCAAATGACAGCCAGGAAGTGACAGCTGTAAATAGCTTGCAAGGAAACCATGTGCAAGTATCTTAGTTTTAATTGTCTGTACATAAGCACAACATCTTTCACACTGCTCACCTCAAGACTCTGGTTTGAGCAACACCAGAGATTATTTGACTTTTAGACTAGGTCAAAGGGTATCTTGGAAGCCTACAAGATTCCTTAAGGAGACTTTTTTAGGAAATCTATAGGCAACCAAAAAAATAATTTTCTCTCCTTTCAAGCTCTACCAGCAAATCCTTTACCATGCTGAGAAACCATTCCCATTGTGTGGCAGAAATAATACTGCTTGACTCAAAGACTTGATTTGATTGCCTTCACCTCAGGAGCTTACCACCAAGAATGGAAACAAGAACAGGGCAAGAAAATTGTTATGCTATCTCCCATTTTCTACCATGATAGTCTTTCTAGAGACAAGGTAGTTTTTACCTCAGTTGATGAGGTTTGGGTCAGAGATCAGTTGAGCAAACTGGACATCCACAAGTCCATGGGTCCGGATGGGATGCACCCAAGAGTGCTGAGGGAAATGGCAGAGGTCATTGCTAGGTTACTTTCCATAATCTTTGAGAGGTCCTGGAGATATGGTAGAGGTGCCTGAGGACTGGAGGAAGGCCAATGTTATCCCACTCTTCAAAAAGGGCAAGAAAGATGACCTGGGTAACTCTAGGCCAGTCAGCCTCACCTCCATCCCTGGAAAGGTGATGGAACAGCTTGTTCTTGCCACCATCTACAAGCATTTGGAGGAAAGGAGGATTATCACAAGTAGTCAACATGGATTCCATAAGGGGAAGTC
>VWZO01020112.1:45335-61970 GCA_013396975.1 Bucco capensis
CATCCCTGCCCATGGCAGGGGGTTGGAACTAGATGATCTTTAAGGTCCCTTCCAACCTGGCCATTCTATCAATCTGTGAATCTATGAATTCTTAGACTGAGATGGAAGGCAGAACAGGTAGAGTCCTGTAGGAACAGAGCTGGGCTGCTGATCGTCACAGAGTTCAGGTGCTCAGCCTTATAGAAGGGTGGAGACCTAGACCTCTCCTTATTGGGTTCTAATTAGCTCAATTAAGCACGTTCTTTGTTTGGGTCTCAGGCTTCATGCAAGAGACCCCAAGGCTCGTGCCTGATAGCACAGCCTCAAGGACTGAATATGACCTCAATGTCATAGTATACCTTATTTTGACTCAAACTGGGACACCTCGGTCATACATTAATGGTACAAAGTCAAGGAATTACTCAATCATGAATCCATGAAAGGTGTAAAGTGAGAGTAAAACCCTCTAAGAATGCATGAAGCCTAGAGCTCAGCAGAGCAGAAATGGTAGGACGTAGAGGAAGTTGCTAGGATATACTCATAATAGTACAAAAACTATGCCAACAGCAAGAAGCGTGGAGACATTCTAATGAACAAAGGTGTGGTCTTCAAGCAGTGCTTTTGACCTGCCATTTCTTTTTTGGGTCTGTTTTCAGTTCTTCATCCTTAGAGACTGAATTCTTCACCCACAAGTTTCATGGTGTAACTCCTGAGGAGAAAGCAGCACCATGCAGCTTCCTCCAGAAAGCTCAATGTCTTTTTGGTTTGGACAAATGCAGGAAAATTACAATATCATTCTTATTGTCCTTTAGACTGCTAGTTTAGCATATGCACAATCACAAAAGACTTCATATTCACAGGTTGAAGCACAGCCAGGTCTGGAATTATAATCCAAATTCTGCAGTACTGGAATATCAGAATACTGGAATTATGATCATCACCATAATTAAAAATATAGCTAGAAGAATCAGGGACAAACTATCTCCATCCCAATCCCACTTCAGCAGGCTTGTGGCCTCCTTGCACAAATTTGAGGTGCTCAGGTAGTTTAGAAAACATCTGAAACCTCAAAAAGCTTGAAATGCAGGTGACAAAAGAGGTTTCATAGCTTCAAGCCTTTAAAATCCCACTAATTTTAACCAGTCAGAACAGCTGTAAAGAAAATTGCAAGGCCTACAGAGCTAGAAGTCAGATGTGTGCCTGCTGAACTCACACATCTGGGCCCTGAGCAATGCATTCAAGGATGATCCTTAGGAAGCTCTTATCATGTCCAAAGAAACCCATCTGAAATCTAGACAAAATCATCAGTCTTGTGCTCCAAAGCCTATGTCCTATCACCTCATTGAAAATCCTTTGGGAAAGCCCCCAGAAAGGCTAAGAAGGGGTCATTCACACGTGTTGGGGGTGGATGGCTAGGAGTAACTGCAAAACCGAAGGCAAGTGTGGAGTGGATCTATAGGGTATAGTGACCTAAACCAACAAATCTAGCTTTCTTTGTGGGAGGCTTTTGAAGGCCTTTTGTTGCCTTTGGCGGCCCTCGGAGCTGTTGCCTGTAATTTCATCTCTATCACTTCTGAAGTGGAGCAGACCCACATCAATGTGCATGATTCTCAGTAAAAATGTTCTTCTCCTGCTTTTTAGCATTTTTTATATTGGTAGGATCAAATAACTAATGACAGAACCCACTCTTCCTAGCTCCTCAGGTTTTCCCACCGGGCAGTTGTCTTATTTGTTTCTTTTTCCGTGTGGATAGATAGAAATTGGAGCCAGAATGTGTACTGACCAGCCTTTGGGAAGAGAACAATCACATCTATACTCCTTTGCATGTGGAATGTCCTTTGGGATGGGGCTGCCAGCCATCACTCCAGGCCAGACAAGGGAGTTTGTTTCTCTTCTCTATCAAACTTAAAGCTCTTTAGCTTACAAATCATTATTGCAGGGTTTGGGGTTTTTTTCAACATTTACTAAGATGTGAGCATGAGGGTTAAGTGCTATATACCATAGCCTTATTTTTAACTCCAGTGGTTTAAGTCCTTTTAATGACAAACAATTATCTATTCCCAGTGGAATGTTTTCAGCTGACTTCCAGCCAATCTCTCTCTGTCAGGTCGTTAGTCTGAACCTACTCACCTATAAAACTCAGGCCTTGGTAGTAAGCAAGCAACCTGTGTGACGGTGTTTTTAAAACTGCAAAAAGCAGTCTGAATTGGGTATGAAGTGCTTTGGTATCTAATAAATTAGGCAGGTATGTCCTTCCAGTCCGTAAAATCAAGTTTGGCCTATATGTAGCACAGCAAATGCACTTTTAAAGGTCTGCATTACATAAACACAAAGAATCACAAAGGTTGGAAGAGACCTTTAAGATCATCAAGTCCAACCATACCTAGCACTCCCATACCACTAACCCATGGCCCTGAGGAGAGCATCTAAATATTTCTTAAACCACTCCAGGGACGGTGACTCCACCACCTCCCTGGGCAGCCTGGGACAAGACTTAACAACCCTTTCAGTAAAGAAATTCCTCCTGATATCCAATCTAAACCTCTCCTGCTGCAACTTGAGGCCATTTCCTTTCATCCTCTCCCTGTTAACCCTGGAGAAGAGACCTACCCCCAGCTCACTCCAACCTCCTTGAAGGGAGTTGTAGAGAGAGCTAAGGTCTCCCCTGAGCCTGCTCTTCTCCACACTAACCAAGCCCAGTGCCCTCAGCTGCTCCTCAGCACACTTGTGCTCCAGAGCCCTCCCTAGCCTCCTTGCCCTTCTCTGNCAAGCCCAGTGCCCTCAGCTGCTCCTCAGCACACTTGTGCTCCAGAGCCCTCCCTAGCCTCCTTGCCCTTCTAATCACAGAATCCCAGAATGTTTGGCGTTGGAAGGGACCTCTGGATATCATCTAGTCCAACACCCCTGCCAGAGCAGGAGAACCTAGAGCAGCTTGCACAGGATGGGCTCCAGTTGGCTTTGGAATCTCTCCAGACATGGAGACTCCAGCAGCTCCCTGGGCAGCCTGGGCCACTGCTCCCCCAGCTTCCAAGCAAAACACTTCCTCCTCCTGTTCAGCTGGAACTTGCTGGCTGCTAGTTTGTGCCCATTGCCTCTAGTGCTGTCCCTAGGTACCACAGAAAAAAAGAAAACAAATTCCTTAGAATAGAATACAGCCTTAGTATTAATTACCTGTTTATCAGATGTGAGGAGGGGCTATTATAGATCATCAGCTCTACCATCATCATTCATACAGGCTTCTTGAAAGCCCAGCACACCAAAAGGAAAATGACCCTGAGGTCAGAAGCAAATTGCTATTCTACATCACCAAGGACAGCATGTCAAGTACCATGTTTATGTGTGAAGTGGGTAGGAAATAATGAGCACAACTAGAATTCAGACAGTGTGTGTCCTCTGGAGCAATACAAAGGAATGATGTCTTGCAACAATTATTGAGCCATATCTATTCAGATAGGAGTTACTGACATTAATATGTTAAATGATATGTTAACCATCATGAACATAAAGGCCATAACAAAAAGTTTGCATTATTTTTTTTGGAGGATTTTAACAAGCTCTACATTTTCCTAACAAACACTCAATTGTCAAGAGGTTGTTCATCTCTCATGGGCATTGTGCATAGTGCTTCAACTTTGGACAGACAATACAATATCTAATTTTACGCAACATGTACCTGAATATTGTGCATGAGACTGAGATAAATAATTCATTCCTGAATGTTCAATCATCAGCACTCATGGCACTCAGCCATTAGTGTCTAGTTAGTTCAAGTACTTGATTCTATTCTAATCTATGCTTTACTGGAGGCCAGATTTTGTCTCCCTCACTGATACTGGTAGAGGTATCTACACAGGTAAGGCTGATCAGGATCGTTGATGAACCAGGAAAATTTCACAAGATAATCTTGACAGGAATAAACACTGCAAGAAATGTCCTGGCAAACTCAGACTCTGAGCTATCTTAGAATTAGGAAAAGAACCAATTAGATTTAGGGATCTACTTTCAAAATGCATAGTAAAGGATGTTCTCTCCAGTGCTGTCTCAAGGGAAAAATAATGTATTTGGATTAGCCCAGACAGTAGCAGTCAATAGAGTTCATTCTAGTTGGTGGCAGGTCACCAGTGGTGTTGCCCAGGGCTCAGTGTTGGGGCTCAGCTCTGTTCAATGTCTTTATCACTGACCTGGGCGAGGGAACTGAGTGCACCCTCAGTAAGTTTGCAGATGACACCAAACTAGGAGGGAGAGTTGATCTGCTTGAGGGTAGGGAGGCTGTGCAGAGGCACCTGGAGAGGCTGGATCCATGGGCTGAGGCCAATGGGATGAGCTTCAACAAGGCCAAGGGCCAGGTCCTACNCATCAGGGGAGGTTTAGATTGGATATCAGGAGGAATTTCTTTACTGAAAGGGTTGTTAAGTCTTGTCCCAGGCTGCCCAGGGAGGTGCTGGAGTCACCATCCCTGGAGTGGTTTAAGAATCATCTAGATGCTCTCCTTAGGGCCATGGTTTAGTGGTATGGTATTGCTAGGTATGGTTGGACTTGATGATCTTAAAGGTCTCTTCCAACCTTTGTGATTCAGTGATTCTGTATCGAGTCATATGTGCAGATGTTATTATAGTGTCCCTCTGTTTCTTCTATTTCTCAGCTGCAACTGCTCATTTAAGTAAGATGAACATGTAGCATTGAGATTTGTGCTGAAATAAGTAAAAATCTATGCTGTGCTTTGGTGAAATGATGTGTGAAAACTCAAAAGTTTCACTTTTGTGTGAAAACTCAGAAGGCCAAGTTTGTATAGTTTAATATGAAGCAAAGGTGGTATTGGTATTTAATGTCATTAGGAAGCCAGGTATAAAACAAGACACCTACATAATAGAATGAATTTCCTCCAGAACAATGAGGAATTAGATGTTTTGCAAATAAAGGATACAATACCTTTCTGAGATTCCACTGAACAAAAGCTGAGACTGAAGCCATCCACACAAATATCGTGTCAACACCTTCCACCTCTCAAAACAATGTCTGAGACAAATAGCTCCAGCTGGCCTCAACCTTTTGTGCAGTTCTGGGAATATTTGTGCATTGTGTGAAAAGTAGATGAGAAAGAGAGAGAGAGACTGTAGAATAAACTAGTGCCTACCTTCACTGCCAGAGATTTGCCTTCATGCACCTCCAAGGTAATGAGGTGTGAGTTCAAAAGGTTAGATTTAATACTAGTCAGCATGGAAGCCAAGAGGGAAACTTCATATTTGAAGCTGTATGTTTTAGACCATATATGAATGGTTCCAAAGACCAAAAACAAAGCAAACCAAATTTTAATAGTCATACAGATTATCCAAAATGCCTCAGATATTGAATGAATATACATCAAACGCAGCGTGCCTGCATAGATTGTCAAGTACAAAACATGCTTCTGGTTGTTATCCTACATTTCATCCCCTGGATATGTACAAATATGTATGTATGTACAGCTAGGCTTCGCGAACGAAGCTCCAGGGAGGATTCCACCCACGCTCCTCCTCAGCGCCTTTTCCAAGAGCGCTGATAAAAAGAGGATAGCAGATAGCACCCTCGAGCCTGTGCTATGGATTTTTTTAGGTGAGACACAGCATGTGCAGAGCTGGACCCACCCTTTAGTCCTAAGGTTCATCTGCCAGGGCCTAGCAACCTTGGATGCTGGCAGCGAGGTCCTTAGGACGGAGGTTTAACCTCTTAGCTGGAAGGCCTNGCTGTAACTCAAACATTCACGCTTAAGCTATTTAGAAGCTGATAATGTGTTTTGAAAACATACTGTCAGCTTTCAGAGGAATACAGTCACTTTTAAAGGAACCCTGGCTAGAAGCAATACCATCTTAGCAGAATTAATTCTGCTCCAGCCCAAACCAGGACAGACTGCCAGAAGGCTAATGAGCTCATCCTACCCATCCAAGGATTATAGGAACATGGGTATCACTCCCCACACTTTCCCGTGGGCAGTGAGTTTAATGCTCCCTCTGCTGTGGGCACAGTTATGGCACCAGGGGCCACAGGAGATCACAAGGGATTTTCAGACTGTGCCTGTGCACAAGTATGACTCTTTAGTGAAACATTCTTCCTGAGATAGAGAAAAGTGAGAATCCATCCTTCAACAGAGTGTAAAAAAAAAATCAATAATTCTGAATAAATCTGACACTGGAGCTGTAAAAGGATTAAATAAACTTTCTTGACTTCTCCATGACTTCCATCAGTCCTAAAGCACAGAGCTACTATCTGCATGGTTCCAAGTATTCTGCCAAGAAAAATTCCACTAATAAGAAAGAAATTTTCCAAAGATTCAAGTGTTTTTGTCCTCTCAGAAATTATTTTATTGACTAGGCCGCATTTCCTCCCTGCCTTCGTGGGTTGTTAAGTCTTGACCCAGTCTACCTATAGGTATGGTTTAACTTGATGATCTTAGAGGGCTTAGGATCCTTCTTAGGATCCTTCTGTGTCTCCTTTGCAAAAAAATGGAAAGAAAAAAGCATTCTACCCTAACCTTTTGGTACTTGTAGAATTAACTAAAGTCTCCTATATCTCTCCATAAAATATTAGCTTTGGCAAATATTGCAGTACAGTCAGGAAATCATAAAGAAGATATTCTACTACCAACCTCTGTTTACCAAAATTACAAGGTTATACCTCACCACCTTGCTTGTTCTTGGTTTTCTGCCATAAACAGAGCACACAAAGCTGATAATTTGATGAAAGTGGAATCATCCTCAGGTCTGGTCCCCTCAGTCATCAACATCATCAATGAACCTGAATAAAGCCCTGGAGTCTGAGTGAACATTACATTCTGTGACCACTGAGGCATTGCTGAATGATCTTGGGAGATGGGATGTGCTGTCAGCTTTAAACTCCTGTTTACTTTGGATTCCTGCTGTTTATGCATGGGTGACAGCTACCATGGAAGACAGTGGGCAGGTTAATACTATGAAGGTTATTGTTAAATTATTAGTCTTATATTATTATTATTATTATCACTGTTATGATTTTGGAGAATAAGTCTTATGAAGAGCAACTGAGGGCACTGGGGTTGTTTACTGTGGAGAAGAGGAGGCTCAGGGCAGACCTTAGCTCTCTCTGCAACTCCCTGACAGGAGGCTGGAGTGAGCTGGGGGTAGGTCTCTTCTCCAGGGTTAGCAGTGAGAGGACAAGAGGAAATGGCCTCAAGTTGCAGCAGGGAAGGTTTAGATTGGATATAAGGAGGAATTTCTTCCCTGACAGGGTTGTTAAGTCTTGTCCCAGGCTGCCCAGGGAGGTGCTGGAGTCACCATCCCTGGAGGGGTTTAGGAAACATCTAGATGCTCTCCTTAGGGCCATGGTTTAGTGGCATGGTGGTGATAGGTAGATGATTGGATGTGATGATCTTAGAGGTCTCTTCCAACCTTAATGATTCTGTAATTTTGTGTGTGATTATGGTTTCAGCTAGTGGTAAACTCTAGGTGAGTCAACAACTTGCCCTGGCTGTTGGTTGTAGGGCCAACCATATCCATTAAGCACAGTGTAGCTAGCTGGTTGAAAGAAGTGCCTGTCAAACCATGTTCAGCACTGATATGGACTTACCTCTTGCATGCAGTTTTGGGATCCTCAATATAAGGATGCAATATTAGTTTGTGTCCAAGAGAGGTGAAGGAAGATTGTGAAGGTACTAGAGGGCATGACTTAAGAGAAGAAGCTGAGACTATTTGGTTTGTTCAGCTTAGAGGAGAAGAGGCTGTCTACATCTTTTTCATGAGGGGGAAAGAAGAGGGATGTGCTGGAATCTTCTTTCGTGTGCTGTGATAGGATGTGAGGGAATGACATAAAACTGCATCAGGGGAAGTTCAGATTGGATATTGGGAAGAAGTTATTCATTGAGAGAGTGGTTAAGCACTGAAATAAGCTCCTGAGGGAAGTGGTCATGGCCCTAAGCCTGTCAGCATTTAGGAACAGCTTGGACATATCTCTTGGATACATGGTTGAATTTCTAGGCTGCTCTGTCTGGAGTCAGGAGTTGGACTTGAGGAGCCTCATGTGTCCCTTACAGCTCAGGGTATTCTATGATATTCTAACTTTATTCCAGCATAAACGTCTTTGTTTTCTGTAGCAAAGACCTCAGCCAAAATTGTCCTCCTGAAATAATTGCAATTTAGCTCGATTTCAGCTACAAAATCAAGAATAAGTGAACCCATGAAAGTATTCTCACATTATCTTTCTGTCCAATCTGGTCTGTCAGCCTACTTGAACTTGTGACCATTGTAAATCATCACTGGAAGCTACTTTGGTGTAAATCATTTGCAAAACTACCAGGATGGGTGATATGGATTCTGCAGGAAACATGACAGCCACAGCCTATCCCATTGGAATAAGAAATATGTTAACATGGTAGAGAAAATGCTCTGAAGAAATCTGACCTCTCCATGCATTTCCACTGACTCCAAAAGGGAATTAAGGCATTCCTCTGTAGTTGCCTGTGAGACTGTCCCGTTTTCAGATGGAGGACCTCCAGTTCAGAGGAAGGAACTAGCAGCCAGCAAGTTGCAGCTGAACAGGAGGAGGAAGTGTTTTGCTTGGAGGCTGGTGGAGCAGTGGCTCAGGCTGCCCAGGGAGCTGCTGGAGTCTCCATGTCTGGAGAGATTCCAAAGCCAACTGGAGCCCATCCTGTGCAAGCTGCTCTAGGTTCTCCTGCTCTGGCAGGGAGGTTGGACTAGATGATCTCCAGAGGTCCCTTCCAACCCCTAACAGCCTATGATGCATTCCTGTCATTTGTCCTGTGCAATCCTATGCCATGAGTCCTGCCCCACTTTTGAATCCATTTATTTTATGAATACATCAGGTCCTGCTCACAAGATGCAGCTATCTCACATTGTCTGGAATGACCTGGTGTCATCTTGTGTTTGGCCAGTTTCAAATGACAAGTTCTTTGTCAGGCTGACAGGGGCCATGGGGGTGTGTGTGTGGATTTCTGCACAGCTAGTGTTCAAACACTAAGTACTGCAAATAGGAACTTCCCTTCAGCTTCTTGATTTTCAAGGAAAAGACTAGAATTCTTAAGATGGAGGATTTTCTGCTTGAAATTTATTCTTCTAGAAAGCTTTAGGCAAGATGTTAACTTCCATATGGTTTTGTTTTCTTTTCCCTTGCCCTTCAACACCTCATAAACCAGAGGTTTCATGCATGAACACTACTGAAGAAAGCACTGGCAGAGGGGTGCAGGTTGAAAATTTTGTGGACATTAGGAATTTACATGCATGGATAGAGATTGTTCTTTCCCAGGAATAAACAACCAGCTTCCATCAGCATTACCTTCTGCTTGGAAAGTATAGCTTCTTTCTGGCTTCTGAAATTCTTTTTGCCTTCTCCTTTGTGGCTTGTGAAGCTGTACAATTGTTTGTTAATGTGTTGTCTTGGCTTCTAGAGGAGTTTTGAATTGTTTGTTACAATTAGGTTTTAAACCATTAGGATCTGGAGATCTTAGTGTTCACAGGGGTTTAACTTCTGGTAAGTCACACAGATTTTGCAGGTAAAGAATTGAATTGAAATCTCAGATGTCAGCAGGGAGAGTGTTAATAAAGCCAGATCTGCTTACAATAAGACAATGGAAGCTCAAGGATGCTGTGCAAACAAAGCCAAGGCACTGAACCACTTCTGTAGTTTACATGAACAAACCACTGAATCAGGCTGATAAAACAGCATATGAAACTGAATCAGAGAATGGCTTAGGTTGGAAGGGACCTTTAAAGGTGAGCTGATCCAAACCTCCTGCAATAAGCAGGGACATCTTTAACTAGACCAGGTTGCTCAGAGTCCTGTCCAACCTGACCTGGAATGGTCCCAGAGATGGGACATTCACCACCTCAATGGGCAATCTGATCCAGTGTTTCACCACCTGCACTGGAAAGATTTTCTTCCTTACATCAAGTCTAAATCTCTCCTCTTTTACTTTATATCCATTACCCCTTGCCCTGTCCCAACAGGCCCTGATAAAAAGGCTGTCCTCATCTTTCTTATAGGCTCCCTTTAGGTAATGAAAACTGCTATGAGGTCTCCCCAAAGCTTTCTCTTCTCCAGGCTGAATAACCCCAACTCTCTCAGCCTGTCTTCATAGCAGAGCTGTTCCAGCCTTCTGACCATTTTTGTAGCCCTCTCCTGGATCCCCTCCAACAGGTTCTTGTCCTGAGAACTCCAGAGCTGGACACAGTACTCCAGGTGGGGTTTCAGGGGAACTGGAGACCAGGATTTCTCCACTGGGGGAAACTGAGAATCCCAATCCCTTTTTCACTTTCCTTGTCCTGCTCAAGTTGAGATTTTACTGTGCACTGAAACACTTTCAGTGGTAGAAGTTAGGAACTTTTACTCCATGTTTTTTCAACTCAAAACAGTCTGTAGTACTTTGAATAGAGTTTGAGGGGCAAAACAGATGGAGTTCCTGTATTCAAGAGAGGGATGGATGTAAGCCTCTGGTATTTCAATGAATGCCCAGAAAAGGCAGATGGTTTGACTAACATTCTTTTACTTTTTTATCTTATCTGAAATGTTTAGATTTGTTGTATTGAATTAAAAAGATGCTCTTCATTCAATCTACTACCTCTTGGGACTGCCCTTGGTGGGTTTTCAAACAGAATAACTACATTACACATACACCTTTTCATGTAGAGCACTCTAGGAATGGCTTTGCTGAGTATCAGCTTTCTACAGGATTCTGTTGTCTTCTGCAGTACCTGACTCTTAAAAACCTGTGTCTTAAATAATTCAGCAAGCATCAGCAAGTCTTTGCTGCAAGTGAGGACTGTGTATTTGTGTTGGGCAATTGACTTAGGTAACTCATTGAAAGACTACCTATGAGAATTGCTACCTACAGAAAATCCACTCAAAGTGGCTATGTTTTCAGGATTCTGTTGGAGTATCATGCTGTGAAAGACTCTTGAGATATATCTCCATTCATTTCCAGGGTGATGGAAGGTCTGAAGCAAAAAACATCAAATGCCATAGATTTTAGGAAGCTAGCTCTTGTTGCATGTCATGCTATGCAGTCTGTGATAGTCTGGAAGGCTTTGAAGTCTACAAGTGTGGTGTATGAAATCTATTACAGCCCAGAAGTCTGTGGGAAATGAGCCATGTGAAAAAAAAGAAAAAAGAAGGAGGTGGCAGTTTGAGATGATTTAAACCTTGAATCTTTGCTTATTCTGTACTAATTAAAGCTTGCATCTTTATTTATTCTGTCATAATAAATTCGTTGAGTTTTGACACATTGGGCAAATTCAGATGAGTACATAGGACTTTGCTTATTTTTCAGGTAAACTCTGTGATCTAAGGAATTTTCATTGAGTGTTAATAAAAGCAGATGTTGACTTCTGTAAATATTCCTTAATATCAGGAGCATTTCAAGTTTGTCTTTATTTTCCTTTTCAGTAGAGGTATTTGAAACACTCAAGTGCCAAAGCAACATAACATTTCAGGACCTACAGAGATTTGGAATCAATTCCCTGGCTTTGAAGTTCTCACTTAAAAATATATATCTCTATATTATTGTGTATGTATATGTATGTGTGCCAGTTCATGCAGACTAGAGGTAGCACATTTAATTCATTCAGGTGGTTTTTTTCCTCCTTTTACCTATTGGGAAAAATTCATATTTACCAAGTTTACTTGATTACTGTAGCAAAGATGTGGATGTTGTAGGGAAGCATGAAGGTCATCACTGGAAGGGTGGAAAAGAGGAGGAGAACAGAAGTGGTGGAAGAACCAGACCAAGGAAATTTGAAAGCCAAGGAAAGTGTTTAATATTTTGAGGAAAATACCTCAGAAATCATCTATCCAATGAATTCTCCATGTGAAGGTATTTTACGGGGAAATTGTCTTCATGCCTATGAATTAAATAGACCAAGATTCTCCCCAGAGGGAATTTTTATTGCGAATCTGTCTAATCCACTTAAAATTGGCAGGCTGGCAGTGAACTGACACTTCATTAAACTGCAACTTTTGCTTGCTGCTGGAGTTGGTGCTTCAAGTTGCTGAGTGAAGGACCTGATCCTGTAACCTCACTTATACAAGTAATATGATAAAGGTCTAATTGTTCATTGCATATGTGAGGTCTCCAGCTCTACAGAATGCTTTATTTTGATTAGTTCTGTAATTATCTGTAAATGTTATTACTTCTTTTCTTCTCAGTGATTCTACTTCTGGATTTATCTGGGTGATTCTGCACGTGGGTTAGTTCTTCATTAGCAGTCACAATAACTTGTGCAGCTGGAGGGAGATAATTGCATCTGTGGGGCAGAGCAATATGCAAGAGAGATATGGCAACTCCCTGAGGTTGTGATTAGCCTAGGGGAACCATTCTCCCTTGAGCTGTCTTTTGTTATTAACATAAGTCTTTAGTGTAGGAAAGGCTCAGCATAATGGAAATTTTGTACTTGCAGTTCAAAAACTTTTTAAACCTTGGGTGAAAATTTGGGGACGTGTGGACAAAGTAATTTAAGTCCTTACATGCCATACTTCCTTGTACCAGAAAGTGCAACAAAGAAATAATTGCTCTAATGAAACATCTACTGACTTCTGCTAAGGACACTAATGGCTCAGAATGTGCTTATCCAGCTTGCCACCAGCTTGCCACTCACACAATCACAGAATCCCAGACTATTAAGGGTTGGAAGGGAGCTCTAGAGATCATCTAGTCCAACCCCCCTGCCAGAGCAGGAGAACCTAGAGCAGCTTGCCCAGGATGGGGTCCAGTTGGCTTTGGAATTTCTCCAGAGATGGAGACTCCACACAGTGAAACAGAGCACAGTGAAGAGATAGCTAAACTAGCAAAGTGGCGACACTGCAACAGAACTCCTTGCAGACTTTACCAGAGCTCCTCTGGACACTCCTTCACCAGCATGTCAGCAGTGGGATGTAGCCACAACTGCATGCAGTGTTGCAGTAGTACCTCAGATCTCCACTAGCCCAAGCATCTCCATTTTGTGTGTAGACACAAGTGGAGAGATTAAATAACTATCAATTTAGACCTGCCTTCAGAAACATAACTCTTGTTTCTTTTATGAAACCACGAGAAGAAGAGTAAAACAAACTAATTCAGAGGCAAGAACATTGCTCAGAGGAATAATTACAGCAACTTTCACCTCAATAGCTAGGTCACTGGTTCAAAATCATTCAAATCACTTGTGACTGAAAATCATTACTAGTTGACTCCACTCAATGAGCTTGTGCTCCAGGTCAGAGTAATAATTACTGTAGGACTAAAACCATCATTAGTGGTTCCATTAGTAAGGAGAGAGAGAGATAAAGAATGAGACAGAGAAAAGAAAGAGCAGCTTTGGTCTCATTAGTGCTGCTTCCCAGTCAAGGATGAGAGAAGAAAATCCTTGGAGGAAACGTGTACTGCTGAGGCCAGATTTAGCTGCCCAAACAAAGCATTATTTGAGATACTCCAGCATATGTCACCTCCTCTGAATCTGCATCTCCAAAAGGACACAGGTCTTCTCCCTTGTGCTTTAACTGTCACATCTCCCAGCCCCATGTAGATATGATGAATAGCCTGCATCATCTTGGCTCCAGCGCCAGATGTCCATCTGGGGACAGCCAAGTTCAGCCCTTTCTACTCCAGCCTCCCTCCAACACTTCCAAATACAAACTCCAACCTCAAAAACTATCCAGTTATTAGTAAGCTTACTAATTAAAGTCTTCAATTTTCCCTGCTTTTGCCTTTGTCATTTAAAGCCACAAAGCCCATACAGATGCTGGGAAATTCTGTAAGAAAATTCGTGTACGTAAATGATGAAAACTAGGTACCTAGCAGACATCTGCATGGACACCTGTTTCTCTGGAGATTCCTTATAGTCTCAATTCTGCCACGCTGTTGATCATCAGCTGAGCTGAGGAGTTGCCTAGGAAGAATAGCCAGGCCAGGAGTATGATTTACAACAGTTCTATGTATCTGGACATGCTGATGGCTCTCTCCATCAGTTACAGCATTATATGGCTGAGCTACAATTTGAAATCCACTGCTCTGTCAAGTGAGTGATAGACGCAGATGAGGCAAGGTGAAAAGAGTAGAGATTTACTTACATCAGGTGAAAGGGTGTTCATGGTGGAAAACACAACCTCAAGGTGTGTTCCTCAAAGGAACCCTGTGGAAATGCCTGATAGTAATGACCATGAAACCAGAGGGCTGTGAAGCAAGAGCTGTGTTTTGAAAGCAGAGACAAATGCATGCATACTGTGTTAAAGGTTTATTATAAAGCATCTTTTTTCTAGCCATTTTTAAACCACATTTGCTTGTATAGCTGATTCTTTATGCCAAGATACCCTCATAATAACATGCACTTAAAATAATAGCATGAACTTATTAACATTCCATACTTAAAAGCTCAGCCGATGTGTCCGGTTGGGTCCCTTAACATTCTAACAGTTTTCCTAATGGTTGCTAGTTTAATTTGTCTGTCTCTTTTAAAATATCCCTCTCTTAAATATTTATCTCTCTCTTTAGCAGAGTGTTTTAATCCAGCACTAACTCTTTAGGTTTTAAGAGAAGGTTATTATAACACATAAAACATACGGTCTCATTTCAGCTCCCAGCATACATTAAATGAGTCAAGACTACCTAGCCACTACCAAAACATGTGCTTCAGTCAATAAGTTTTGCTCAGAGGCATATTGGGATTAATTTACCACAAGCAATGCCATTTTTTTTCTCACTCCACTCTTATGTCTGTAGGTCACTTGCAAGATGAAGCTCATCCTCTCTGCCCCTCTCTGTCCCTCGCTTCTATTTCATTGCAGATTGTTTCCATTTTCCAAGATAGCAATTTCTTGCAGAGACTGGGAAATCTATTTTCAGAATTTATATTGCCTTTTGGAATTACAGAAATACATAAATCTCACCACACTGGTAGAAGCAACATCTTCAAAGCTATATAGACCTAGTATTGGAAAGCTCACCTAGTTCCAACCGCCCTGCCATGGGCAGGGACACCTGGCACTAGAGCAGCTTGCTCCCAGCCCCAGCCAGCCTGGCCTGCAACACTGCCAGGGCTGGGGCTGCCACCACCTCTCTGGCCAACCTGGCAGAGTGGCTCACCACCCTCACGGGGAAAAAAATGCCTACAGGCATGTCTGTTTCCTGGTTTGCCTGCTGTTAGGAAGTGGAGCACATCTGCTCTTCCAGAGTGAATTCAAGCACGAGCTTGGGATCACCAGTGGTCCCTCTCCCCCAGGCTCTACTTCGCCTTCCAGACAATGCCCAGGCACATTTCAAGAGATAATTTTCTCCCAAGACCACACAACATATATACAAAGATGACATGCAATGGTTTGGCAAACTTCTATTGAATGCAGCCTTCCCTGACTGCCCTGGCAGGCTTTGCACCCTCACAATCTTTACACCACTTCCCATAGCAGTTAAATGAAACAAAAGTATCACACTGAAGATTTGCAGTTGAGCCCTCACATCCCTTCTGCTCCTCAGAACTGGTAAAAGCAGACCAAATAATTGCTGTGTTTGAGGGTCACAGGGCACTCATACTGCCAAAGGACTTCTGCACCCAAGTGCAACCCAGGGAGAGAAGGGGCATAGAGAAGGGGATAGCTTGCTGAGCAGTGGGATGAAAAGCCAGCAGTGCAGCATGGCAAGGGAATGCTCCTCAGCCTGGCACCTGCAGCAGCATTGGCACAGCCAAGGAAAGAAGGCTGAGCTCTGCCTTCGGGCTTTCACTTTACCCCCTTTTGGAGATATGGGTGGTGAAGGGGAGGCCACCAGCAGCTCCATGAATGAGTGCTGCCACTTGGGCTACCAGTGGCAGATATTAAAGGCAGACAGCTACAGTATTATTTATAGTCTAGTTAGTTTGATGTACACCTGGACAGCTGTAGAAGAGAACTGGCCCATTCACAGCTTTGAGGGCTGACTTGACAGGGTTGCAAGGCCTACAAGGCCCTGTGTCCTGGTTTAAAAGGACAAATCTGGGAGATGACCCAGTTAGGAAGCCTCCCCCTTTCCCAAAAAGGAAAGAAACTGCTGCACACTGGGAGTGAGTTATAAAGAATCTTTTTTTTTGGTTTTTTTTACGTAGAAAAATATATAACAATGAAAATACAGAATGATACAAACCCACCCAGTTCCCCCCTCACACCACCAGCTGCCCCCCTACTTGCAGTAAAACCTGCTTGGGTGCAGTCCGATTAAGGTGAGGTGGCAGATGAGATGAAGAGTGAAGGAAACTCAGTTGATGGATGGTGATGGTGGGTGGAGGAATGCATAGGAGATGAAGGGATGGTCTGGCCGCCCAAGCGTGCTGCCGCAAGATGGAGGAGAGCACGCTTTCTGCCTCTCACCGTCTTCTTCCCAGAAGGACAGGGAAACTCCTGGCACTCCCTGCAGTGGGAAGCCCCTCCATCCTGGCGGGCCATCCACGCTACTGCCTTCCACCCATGGCTGCCTCGCAGCTGCATTGCCAGTTCTTCCTCTACAGCCGCTTGCAGCTGCCTCAGGATTCATGGGTGCAGGCTGTCACTGTTTGCCACTCTGGGGGCTGCCGCGCTGCTGCCTAGTGCCTGGCAGGGTGAGCCCCTCTTCTTGTGCTGGTCCCCTGCCTCTGTCGCTGGGGCCGCCCCTGCCGCTCCTGCTGGCGCAGCTCCCCGCGGAGCCAGCACTGCCAGGGC
>VWZO01020112.1:61998-75049 GCA_013396975.1 Bucco capensis
TGCGATTAAGGTGAGGTGGCAGATGAGATGAAGAGTGAAGGAAACTCAGTTGATGGATGGTGATGGTGGGTGGAGGAATGCATAGGAGATGAAGGGATGGTCTGTCCGCCCAAGCGTGCTGCCGCAAGATGGAGGAGAGCACGCTTTCTGCCTCTCACCGTCTTCTTCCCAGAAGGACAGGGAAACTCCTGGCACTCCCTGCAGTGGGAAGCCCCTCCATCCTGGCGGGCCATCCACGCTACTGCCTTCCACCCATGGCTGCCTCGCAGCTGCATTGCCAGTTCTTCCTCTACAGCCGCTTGCAGCTGCCTCAGGATTCATGGGTGCAGGCTGTCACTGTTTGCCACTCTGGGGGCTGCCGCGCTGCTGCCTAGCGCCTGGCAGGGTGAGCCCCTCTTCTTGTGCTGGTCCCCTGCCTCTGTCGCTGGGGCCGCCCCTGCCGCTCCTGCTGGCGCAGCTCCCCGCGGAGCCAGCACTGCCAGGGCAGGGGTGTAGATTACCGTGCTGACCTGCCGCAGCCTGCCCGGCTCCACTCCTGCCTGCGCAGCTCGGCTCTTGCCCGTGCGGCTCGGCCAGTGGAAAGGGCTAACCCCACCAAGGGTTTACAAACAAACACATTAACGGTCGGGGGGGTGAAGGAGGAAAAAGATGGATACCTCCGGTAATTTACATACCCTATAACACCCTCTCTTGTGCATGCCAAAGTGGAAGGACACGCAGCACAAGGAGATGTAAAACCAAAGTGTGGTTTGCCAGGTTGCCCAGGGAGGTGGTTGAGACCCCATCCCTGGAGGAATTCAAGGTGAGGCTCAAAAAGGCTCTGAGCAGCCTGATCTAGATGGGGATGTCCCTGCTCACTGCAGGGAGTTTGGACTAGATGACCTCCAGACATCCCTTCCCACCCAAACCATTCCATGATTCTATGACTGATGTGTAATAGCATGCAGCACCTGTCAGAGGTTTCAGGCCAGGAAGCAGACCTAACCACAGCTTTTCAATGTAGAGATCCTACTAAAACCGTTATGGGTTTAGAACTCTAATTACTGTTTAATGTAACTCCACAGCATTCTGTGAATAGTGTAAAATTGTAAAGAGACCTTGAAAGCAACCTTGGACATTCCTGACATGCAGCAGGAATGATAGTGTGAATCTGATGTGAGAAAATCAAAGCAGAGATGAGTCCTGGCATGACCAGTTTTAAAAGAAAAACATTTTCTCACATACACATGTGCATTTTCTATTTACTTATATTTTTTCACAAGATTTTCTGAGTAAAAAAATCCAAGGATGGTGTTGCTGGGGAAACTTGAATGATGGTGTTTTCCTCTGAGAAAGTGTGAAACATGGAATTAACACCACTGAATTGGATTTAATAACACTGCAACATTACACCAAGCCTTAAATCAATACTTCATTTTCTCCATCATCTTACAGATTAGTTGTAGCCATTATACCTCCAAGGAATGCCAATTCATGCCTCCCCAAGGAGGGTCAACCTACTTAAGTAATATTTTGCAGGACCTTCTAGCAGTTCAATCTCAGAATATCCTTTAAGGTTATGTAACCTCAGCTTCCATAACTAGTTTTTATATATTCTGGAGATATCCCTCATGTCCTATAGTAAATACTACAGTCAGTTTCATCCACTTAAGCTCGTTGAGACCTTAGCTCTCTCTCTCCAACTCCCTGACAGGAGGTTGGAGTAAGCTGGGCGTAGGTCTCTTCTCCAGGGTTAGCAGTAAGAGAACAAGGGGAAATGGCCTCAAGTTGCAGCAGGGGAGGTTTAGATTGGATATAAGGAGGAATTTCTTTACTGAAAGGGTTGTTAAGTCTTGTCCCAGGCTGCCCAGGGAGGTGCTGGAGTCACCATCCCTGGAGGGGTTTAGGAAACATCTAGATGCTCTCCTTAGGGCCATGGGTTAGTGGTATGGGAGTGCTAGGTATGGTTGGACTTGATGATCTTAGAGGTCTTTTCCAACCTTTGTGATTCTGTGATACTTATGATATATTACACTTATTCTTTCTAAAGCTAGACTAAATATAACCTACTTTTGGAAGGCAACAAAAACTATTATTACTAATGTGTCCACATGAAAAGAAGGTTCTAGAACCACTGCTTTCCCAGGAAACTAGTTTCAGATGGAAGTGAGAGCTGCACTTTAGCTGTCTCATAGCAAACTTCTGCTGCTTAAAGTTCCTCCACATTCTATTTCAATCCAAGTCTTACCTGGAAGTATCTCACAAAAACAAGCAAAATGAAATTAAGAAATGTGGTGTGGAATGATAGAACAATTATGGTTAGGAAAAGCTTCTGAAATTATTGAGTCCAACTATTAACCTAACACTTCCATGCTCACCACTAAACCATGTCCTCAAACACCATATTGAACACTTCCATGGAGATTCCACCACTTCACTGGGCAGCCTGTGCCAATGCTCAATAACCTTCTCCATGAAGGGTAAAGTTAGGTACCCTCTTGGATTAGGAGGTTCCTAATATCTAATCTGAACCTCCTCTGGTGCAACTTGAAGTCATTTCCTCTTGTCTTACCACTTGTTACTTGGAAGAAGAGATCAACCCCTGCCTCAATCCAGCCTCCTTTCAGGCAGTTGTAGAGAGCAAGAAGGTCTCCCCTGAGCCTCCTCTTCTCCAAACTAACCAACCCCAGTTCCCTCAGCTGCTCCTCAGCACACTTGTGCTCTAGACCCTTCACCAGCTTTGTTGCCCAGTAGCTCAATGTTGCCTTTGTTGCCCAGGCTCCAGTAGCTCAATGTCTTTCTTGTAGCAAGAGGCCCAAACCTGAACACAGGTGGTGCAGCCTCACCAGTGCCATGTACAGGTGGACAATCACTTCCCTAGTCCTACTGCCACAATATTTCAAATATAAGCCAGGATGCTGTTGGCCTTTCTGTCCACCTGGACACACTACTGGCTCATGTTCAGTTGGTTGTTGACCAACACTTCCAGGTCCTTTCCTGCCAGGCAGATTTTCAGCCACGCTTCCCCGAGCCTGTAGCACTGCTTGGAGTTATTGTGACCCAAGTACAGGACCTGGCACTTCACCTTGTTAAGCCTCATCCCATTGGCCTAAGCTCATGGATCCAGCCTATCCAGACCCCTCTGTAAAACCTTCCTACCCTCAAGCAGATCAACACTTCCACCCAGTGTGGTGTCATCTGCAAACACACTGAGGGTGTACTCAATCCCTTCATCCAGATCATTCATAAAGATATTAAACAGAACTGGCCCCAATACAGAGCTCTGAGGAGCATCACTTGTGACCAGCTGCCAACTGGATTGAACTCCATTGACCATTACTGTCTGGGCTCAGGCCTCCAGACTGTTCCTTACCCAGACAAGAGTAAACTCGCTAAACCATGTGCTGCCAGCTTCTCCAGGAGAAGCTGTGGGAGGTTGTATCAAAGGCTTTACTAAGGGCCAAACAGACAATGTCCACAGCCTTTCCCTCTTCCACCAGGCAGTTCACCTGGTCATAGAGGGACATCAGGTTAGTCAAGCAGGACCTGCTTTTTACAAACCCATGCTGACTGAGCCTGCTCCCCTGATCACACCAGGTAAGGGTATCATCAGCAGATGCTCATGGAAGATTGCTGCCNGTGGTGTCATCTGCAAACACACTGAGGGTGTACTCAATCCCTTCATCCAGATCATTCATAAAGATATTAAACAGAACTGGCCCCAATACAGAGCTCTGAGGAGCATCACTTGTGACCAGCTGCCAACTGGATTGAACTCCATTGACCATTACTGTCTGGGCTCAGGCCTCCAGACTGTTCCTTACCCAGACAAGAGTAAACTCGCTAAACCATGTGCTGCCAGCTTCTCCAGGAGAAGCTGTGGGAGGTTGTATCAAAGGCTTTACTAAGGGCCAAACAGACAATGTCCACAGCCTTTCCCTCTTCCACCAGGCAGTTCACCTGGTCATAGAGGGACATCAGGTTAGTCAAGCAGGACCTGCTTTTTACAAACCCATGCTGACTGAGCCTGCTCCCCTGATCACACCAGGTAAGGGTATCATCAGCAGATGCTCATGGAAGATTGCTGCCAGTCCTGGGACCAACCAATTAACTGCACCACGTCTATACAGTCCTTGAGCTAAGAAGCGTGGTAGCTTGATGCCACAGCTCAGCTATCTGCTACCACACAAGGAAGGGTGAATCCATCATGTCACTTTGTACACAAGCTTGCACCAAAGAGCTTGCTCAGGCTGTGGGTCCACCCACAAGTCTTCCCTGTCAGGTTCCCACACATTTAAGGGGGTTTGTGCCAGTGCAGAATGCATTAGAATGGACATAAGCTTGGCCAAGGTGAGCCCTGAAGCATCTGCAAATAAGCAGCTTGATGCTGGGAGTGGAGTTTGCACTGCCTACAGCCCTTTCTGAACAAAGCTGTTTCTTCCCCAGGGGTTGATAGATTTGCTAAATTATTCTTACACAGGCAAACACAAACACACACTTGTGCAGAATAGTCACTTAGTGCTGTGATGAGCAGGGATTTCACTCAGTAAATAATATCAAAACCTGACAGATGAGAATATAGAATTAGCTGATGTCATGGCAGAAGATAAATTGTGTAGTTTTGACTTTGCCAGCAATCAGCCAGCAGCAAATTCTTAGGAAGATATTTAAGATACTATCACAGAGCAGGATCCTTCCCTTTTTATAATATACTTGACTTCTAGTAATCAATGATTTATGAACTGCCTTTTTTTAAGTCTAAATTTAACATCTACTGGCAAATATGCATGGTTCCTGAGCCCAGAAGTCAGGGATGTAATAGAATGTTACAGAGAGCATTGATGGATTTGTATCCAGAGATTGCACTGTACTTAGTGTGCTCTCTGTGGCTGTTGGACAGGCAGTTTGGTCTCTGATTTTCATGAAGTATAACATTTCCTTAAAAGTATTCCAAATTGTTAGCACAAAAAGATTTTGGTCCTCCATCAGTTTGGCAAGAAAAGGAAGAGAGAGAGAACAAAAGAGCAGATGGTAGAAGAAACACACCAACATGTATGCAAGATGGGAGTCTTGCAGGAAAAAACAAAACACTTTATTTGCTTAAATATGGTAGTCAAAGGAAATCTTTTGTTCTGAACATGAGTCAATGTCATCTTCCAGAACTGAGAAATAAAGGGATATTTTTCTGGCTTGCTTTCTACTATTGAAAATAGTAAAAAATGATCTGTAGAGCTGACTGCCTTTGGCTGCAAGAAGTGATTTCAGTTAGTCATGCTACATTTGCTTTCTATATTCAATATTTAGCAAGCAATCTTTGAGCAACCCTGACTGCAGCTGGTGATATTGCCACAACAGAGTGCAAAGCTTGGAGAACTCCTACAGCTGCAGGAGGCACCGAGCAGTGCTGGGAAGAATTGTGGATAAAGCATGTCATCGTCGTTGTCGTGGCTAGGCTTCGCGAACGAAGCTCCAGGGAGGGCTCCATCCATGCTCCTCCTCAGTGCCTTTTCCAAGCACGCTGATAAAAAGAGGATAGCAGATAGCACCCTCGAGCCTGCACTATGGATTTTTTTTAGGTGAGACACAGCATGCGCAGAGCTGGACCCACCCTTTAGTCCTAAGGTTCATCTGCCAGGGCCTAGCAAGCTTGGACGCTGGCAGCCAAGGCCTTAGGACGCAGGTTTAACCTCTTAGCTGGAAGGCCTTACAGGGCTAAACGAGCTCCATCTGCCCGGGTTTGGAATCAGAGTTGTCCTTCTCCTAGGATGACTGCCAGAAGGCTAATGAGCTCATCCTACCCATCCAAGGATTCTAGGAACATGGGTATCACTCCCCACACTTTCCCGTGGGCAATGAGTTTAATGCTCCCTCTGCTGTGGGCACAGTTATGGCACCAGGGGCCACAGGAGACCACAAGGGATTTTCAGACTGTGCCTGAATAAAGCATGTAAGTGTGCACGGAAAAGTTGGAAGACTATGACTATTGTGTGTAAGTATTCACATCCACTAAGCCTGGGCTGAGGCATGTTCCTCCTTCATATTCCTGGAAGGTTATACCCAAAGTCACTTTAATGTCAGCAACAGCACAGCCTCAGTGGAACACAGTCTTACCATATTTAAATACTGTGGCTAAGAGATTTGTCTTAAATATTAATTGTTTTTATGGAATAAAACAATTGGGGGGGTTAGTGTCTTTAAGTATTTGCTTTTTTTTCCAGCCATATTGTGCCACACATTATGGAACGTAAATGAATAATCTGTACAGATCCAGTCTCAGACATTTAAACATTTGGAAGAAACTTAAAACCCAACAGCCTATCATCACAGAATCACAGAATCATTAAGGTTGGAAGAGACCTCTAAGATCATCAAGTCCAACCATACCTAGCACTCCCATGCCACTAACCCATGGCCCTAAGCAGAGCAGCTCAATATTTCTTAAACCCCTCCAGGGATGGTGACTCCAGCACCTCCCTGGGCAGCCTGGGACAAGACTGAACAACCCTTTCAGGGAAAAAATTCCTCCTTATATCTAATCTAAACCTCTCCTGCTGCAACTTGAGGCTATTTCCTCTTGTCCTCTCACTGCTAACCCTGCAGAAGAGACCTACCCCCAGCTCACTCCAACCTCCTGTCAGGGAGTTGCAGAGAGAGTTAAGGTCTACCCTGAGCCTCTCTTCTCCACACTAACCAAGCCCAGTGCCCTCAGCTGCTCCTCAGCACACTTGTGCTCCAGAGCCCTCCCTAGCCTCCTTGCCCTTCTCTGCACACACTCCAATGCCTCTGGGTCCTGCTTGGCCTCAGGGGCCCAGAACTGACTCCAGGACTCTAGGGGTGGATTCCCCAGCGCTGAGCACAGGAGGATGCTCACTTCTCTGCTCCTACTGCTCACACTAGTTCTGATCCAGGCCAAGATGCTGTTAGCTTTCTTGGCCATCTGGGCACTTTGCTGGCTCTTGTCCTGTTCCAAAGAGCCAAGATGCAAACTGTGTTAATGATATTTGAGTAAAAGGGGAAGAACAACATGTGGGAGTGCCCAGAGATGTCATCTTGCAGTGGCTGGGACTACTGGTTAACACTAGTAACCCTGGGTCAAGAAGAACTGAGATTATATCCTGTCATGCAATCAAATAAAAAACTACTTTCTGAAGTGGCTTAATTACATTTGAATTTTTAGGAAATTCCTCCTTTGCTTGTCTTCACATTTTTAAGCCTAGAAGCAAATATCACTACAGAGGATAAGCAATTTAACAGCTCTCATTGCTTATGACACTAAATTGTTTGAAGTTAATATTCTTCCTAGGACATTAAATGGAAATTTATGATTTGGAAACATGTTTCAAACTACTAGAATAAAGGTTAGCCAAAATTCAGCACAAACCACAACTTCTTAGCTCAATTTTTTGACTGGAATAAAATAAAACAGATACTTGAGTCTCTTTTTTTCAGCAATTGAAAGCAATGTACACAAAACCAACATCCACCTGAACATTTCCATATTGAAAAGTACTAATCATATTCCTCATTCTGACTGACTTGACTGCTTTTGGTTTCAGCTGAACTCCTTTCTGCTAGTTTTTTCCATAGTGGAAACTAACAACTCAGGAAACTGATTATAATAATAACTTGAGGGCACCTTTTGTTTAGAAGGTGATACACATAGTCTGGACTAATAGATTCCTTGGATGAAGGCCAAGGACTTTATTAGCCAAGGACTTTATTAGCCCAGGATATGGTTATTACAGGTTATTATACTCTGTTTAATTAAATATTGAAATCTTAGATAACAGAAGTAGGAGGAAAATTGCTTTCTTCCTTTATCTTCCTTCAGCCATGTCCTTCAGTCTCCTGATATTTAGATGCTCTACTTAGGGACATGGTTTAGTGGTATGTTAGTGATAGATACGGTTGGATTTGATCTTAAAGGTCTCTTCCAACCTTAATGATTCTGTGATGTACTCTCTTCTTTTTATATCTTCATTTTATATCACTCTCTCATCTTATGTGTGCAGGTTCCTTTTGTTTCCCCCTGATTTTGTTGACAACTGAATAAGGAGTTTAGATTGTATCTTTCAAAGTGAAAAACACTTTGGAAACTCAGAGCACTGTGGGTTTTTTATCAGAACATGTAGACCCCAATAGACAATTGAGGTACTTGCATATTCACAGTAAAAGTACTGTAAAAAAATCATTTTGTGATGAGAAGAACTTGAGTATGGAGAGAGGTAGGTTTGTCACTGAAGGTTGAAACAGAAATTACCTAGTGCCAGTAAAGACACAGAAGACTTTATATAACAAGATCTGACCACATGCCTGATTTTCGGAGGCCATCATTAGATGAGAGGAATCCCATTTCTGCAGTCGTGCATTCTGTTGTGTTGAGCTGTAATAAACAGTCTCAAGTTCTCCCACAACATACAGTAAATGACATGCAGGTGACTCAGCTGAGGGTGTTCAGTAGAACTGTCAAGGGAGTGATATACTGGAAGCTGCTTATGGAAGGATCATTAAGCTTGAGAGAGCAATAGGCAATTTCAGGTGCTTATTTAGGAATCAGCATGGAAAGCATGTGGATGAGAACAGCTGAAAGTCAGCTGGCAATTTTCCTCCTGGTGATGAAGTAGAAGCATCCTTATTTGCTCCAAGGCCACAAGTAGCACCACAAGGATGAAGACAAAGGGTGCAGCAACACAGTGTGAGGATATGTTAACTAAGGGGCCAACCATACATGGTTCTGTCAAGATTATACTCATCAGTAGTATTTGAGGAATACAAAACTTGGAAACAGAGTTTTAGATTGCTTCTAAAGAAGAGATTAAACAGAGGCACTAGAGAGATGGAGGCTGGAGAGATGGGCTTGGCAGGTGAGGCTGCTGTCACAAAAACCTTGAGTAAGCAACAGTTCTGAAAGCAGGGAAAATGAAACTTGAAGTTGGGAACTGATCATGATTTGAAGTAAAAGAAAATTCTTATATTCCAACTGAGCAATAAAAGGAAATTTTTTACTTGCTAGAAACTTCTGTAATTTATCAAAGGTGGAGGTAGATTTTAGCAACCTCCTCGACACCACAACTTTTTTATAATTCCAGTGAAGATTTGCCCCCTAGCCACGCCAATCTGTAGCTAGAGTAGAATTTTCTTTTCTCTTCTCTGCTTTCCCTGTTTCACTTGCAGTACATCTGTATCCAGATTTATTCCACATCTCCTCATCCACTTTCAGAGGGCTGAAAAGCTGACTTCAGCTAACATTACTCACTCTCCACATATACCTTGACAGGACAGCAATAAAGTAAAATTATCCTGTCAGAAATATTCCCAGTTACCCACAGCTGTCACATGTGTGGCTGAGCCTGTGCTTTTATGCTGTTTCCTTTCTGTTTGAGTGAGGAACCTTACTCTGAAGAGAGCACTTTCCTTCCCACCTGACCCAGATTCACCCCCACCGCCAGCTACAATGTGTATGCTGTCTTACCAGAACACAGGGGCAAAGTACACAATCACAGAATCATTAAGATTGCAAGAGACCTCTAAGATCATCAAGTCCAACCACACCTAGCACTAACATACCACTAAACCATGGTCCTAAGGAGAGCATCTAAATTTTTCTTAAACACCTCCTCTCACTGGTAACCCTGGAGAAGAGACCTACCCCCAGCTCACTCCAACCTCCTGTCAGGGAGTTGCAGAGAGAGCTAAGGTCTCCCCTGAGTCTTCTCTTTTCCACACTAACCAAGCCCAGTGCCCTCAGCTGCTCCTCAGCACACTTGTGCTCCAGAGCCCTCCCTAGCCTCCTTGCCCTTCTCTGCACACACTCCAATGCCTCTGGGTCCTGCTTGGCCTGAGGGGCCCAGAACTGACCCCAGGACTCTAGGGGTGGCCTCCCCAGTGCTGAGGACAGGAGGATGCTCACTGCTCTGCTCCTACTGCTCACACTAGTTCTGATCCAGGCCAAGTTGCTGTTAGCTTTCTTGGCCACCTGGGCACTCTGCTGCCTCATGCTCAGTTGACTATCAACCAGCACCCCAGGTCCTTCTGTGCCAGACACCAATCCAACCACTCTGCCCCAAGCCTATGAGTAGAATCACTGGAATTCTGTCCCCCTGTCACTCTAACCCTAAGAGTTTCCTGCTTCTCCTTTTCCCTCTAGGCTTTCCACTTCTCCAGAGCACTGCTGCTCAACACTAGGAGTGAGGAGCAGGCTCTGCTCAGTGATCCATACCCCCCCAGGAAACTTGAATGAGGTAACTAAAGCTCTGTCAGGGAGCAGGTGTTGTAAGTTAAAAGGCAACTGCCAAGGCACTAGGACAATTCATATTTTCTTAGTTTCAACAGACACATGTATTTTAAAGCCTGCTCTCTGGGTGTTTGACCCACATGGGCAAAAACAGACTATCAATTCTATTGTTCATCAATTCTCCTTGAGTGATTCTCAGAGTTCAAGCTGAGGGCCAGCTCATGTGCCTGGCAGCCAAAGACATTTAACTTCCAGCAACAGAGCAGTTATTTGTCTACAAAATCAATTATTTATAGGGGAAAGAAAAAGAGGCTGCATAAAACTAAAAGAAAAACAATAAAACCTCTAAAATACAAATGCAGGAAATAAACCACTCTCTAGGCTAGAAATTTAAAGCAAAGATTCCTACATGCAGTCATTAGCTTAGTAGCAATAATAAACCAAAATTACAAGTCTGCATGGCATGCAAGTGCTGAGGTCTTATCCAATTGCCTCAGCAAGGAGTTTTACTGTGGGAGAAAAGCATGTGAATAAGGAAGGTTTAAGATTGAAGAATACCTTAAGACTAACTGATTTAATCTGTATTTTCCATGCCTTCAGCTCACCCTGGCAGTTTCTCCATAGGAGACCTCTGATTTATTCACTGTGAACCAACTTTCCCACTCAACGGTCACAGCAGAGTGGCTTGGTTTCAGAAAAGAAAGGCAGGATTGTCAGGAAATCAGTCCTGATGCCGAAGTTTCAGCATGGAAAGCTCAAGCCCATAGTGGCCTCATGGACAGCTAGATTTGTAAACCCCAAATCCTGCAAGGGCACTACAAAGGTTCTCCCCCATCCTACATTTCAGTGGAATGATGTAGTGGAGGATGTGTCCGTGAAAACTTGTCCTGTTTCTTTGCTCTTCATACAAGCAATGGTCCAGCTCAGAGCTATTACTGCTGGCCATTTGATCCTCAAATTCATGTGTTCTGTTGGAAGTTGATTTGGCCAGTGTAATATGAAATTAAATCACATGAAAAATGAACAATTTAGCCAAAATGCAGGCACAGAAAATTCTGACACATGCTCAAATAATGACCCAGATTTCAGATGGTAAAAATCTGAACAATTTCCTCCAGGATGATCCCTGGAGAAAAAGGAACATAAACAGCCAAGAGCAGACATTTGGCCTATGCCTTATGCCACCCCAGGCGTCAGCATAAAAGAAAAGAGGAGGATACAAGTAACAGGAAGAGCTATGCCTACACTATGTTTCACCTAGATGAAACTTCTGGACCTCTATGGTCTCCTCAAGCTCCCTTAAGATTAAAAGCAATGGCCAAGATACTGCCAGGGTCAGCTGAAGGCATGGAAAATACAGATTAAATCGGTTAGTCTAAAGGTATTCTCCAGTCTTAAACCTTCCTCATTCACCTGCTTTGCCCCCACAGTAAAACTGCTTGCTGAGGCAGTTGGATAAGGTGAAGATAGTGCATGTTACATCTCACTGGAACTTAATATCCTTTTTCATAAGAGGTACTGCTCTAACCTGTTAAGTATGGTCAGATACAGCCACATAATGAGACAAAACCTACTCTCTTCACTCATGCAAGCAATCCCAAATATTCTTGGCTATGCTGCCAGATGGCAATGCTTCCCAGAATCACACACTGTTAGGGGCTGGAAGAGACTTCTGGAGATCATCTAGTCCAACCCCCCTGCCAGAGCAGGAGAACCTAGAGCAGCTTGCACAGGATGGGCTCCAGTTGCCTTTGGAATCTCTCCAGACATGGAGACTCCAGCAGCTCCCTGGGCAGCCTGGGCCACTGCTCCACCAGTCTCCAAGCAAAACACTTCCTCCTCCTGTTCAGCTGCAACTTGCTGGCTGCTAGTTTGTGCCCATTGCCTCTAGTGCTGTCCCTAGGTGCCACAGAACAAAGGCTGGCCCCAGCTTCCTGCCCCCCACCCTTGAAGGATTGCTAAGCATTGCTCAGCTCCCCTCTCAGGCTGCTCTGCTCCAGCCTAAGCAGCCCCAGCTCTCTCAGCCTCTCTGCCTAAGTCCTGATCTCACTCATGCACTGTGCTGAAGGGTGATCTGCTATGGAGGCATAGAGTAGTAAGAAAGGATTATGGCCCTTACTTGTCATACCTAGCATGGTTCCAGCTTGTGCTAACGCTGCACTAGCTCCTGACAGCACCGAAATCTGACAGGTACAAAAATAATACAAGATGATCCTCAACTTCTTTTGACAAAACTTGAAATCAAAACTAAAGCAGAGGGCGCATACCATCTCCGTACAGTGCCCAGGTGGTGACCGGGCCCATTTCGGTACTACAGTGTTTAAATAGCCCTTATTTCTAATAAAATCTGTAAAGCTTATTCAGGCCACTAATTGTGCTCCTCTCTTCCCATTAGAATCATAGAATCATAGAACAGTTACAGCTGGAAGAGACCTTGAAGATCATCGAGTCCAGCCTTTTTCCTAGCCCTATCACACCACTAAACGATGCTCCCCAACACAACATCCAGCCGTCTCTTAAACACCTCCAGGGACGGTGACTCAACCACCTCCCTGGGCAGCCTGTTCCAATGGCTGACAACCCTTTCAGGAAAGAAATTCCTCCTAACATCCAACCTGAACCTCCCCTGGCACAGTTTCAATCCATTTCCCCTTGTCCTATCACTCTCTACCAGGGAGAACAGACCAATTCCTGCCTCCCTACAACCTCCCCTCAGGTAGTTATAGAGAGCAATGAGGTCTCCCCTCAGTCTCCTCTTTTCCAGACTAAACAGGCCCAGATCCCTCAGTCTATCCTCATAAGGCTTATGCTCTAAGCCCTTTACCAGCTTGGTAGCCC
>VWZO01020112.1:77257-94303 GCA_013396975.1 Bucco capensis
TTGCAGTTACCCACACCATGTCTGCCTAATACTCCTTTCCAGGTTTCAAAATTTTTTCCAACTCTGGCATTGAAATCACCAAGGACAATGATCTTATCATCTGCAGGGACCTTTTGGATAAGGTAGCACAGGTCGGTGTAAAATTTATCTTTTTCAGCAGGGTCAGCTTGGAGAGTTGGAGCATATATACTAAAGAGGACAACATGTTGCTTATTGTGTAGTGGAAGGCATAAGGAGATAATACAGTCAGAATGACCCATCAGCAGATTTTCGAGTCTAGGAACAATGGAGTTTTTAATCATAAAACCAACCCCTGAAAGATGCTTTTCGGTTCTAGGTTTACCTGACCAAAAGAGTATGTAACCAGCACCATGTTCTCTAAGGCTGCCTTCCTCATGCAAACGAACCTCACTAAGAGTAGCAATATCAATGTTAAGACATCATCATCATCATCATCATCATCATCATCATCATCATGGCTAGGCTTCGCGAACGAAGATCCAGGGGTAAGACATGATAGTTCATAGGCAATTAGGGCAGAACGAGATGCTCAGAGCGACCTGAGCGACCTGAGCGATTTGATGATTTGATGATGATTTTGTGCAGTCTGTGTTCTAGGAGAGCAAACACTGGATGGTATGTGAATAGGTTACACACTCACAGAAGTGCAAAGGAAAAGGGCAATAAAAGTTTCGCCATTCTGGTGATCAGACACTAGTACACTTGTTGGGAGAGGTGATACTCTCCCAGTAACAACCTTATTATCTGCCACATTTTTGATCCAGAACCATAAAACTCTTGTCTCTCCTTGTAATCTCTGACATGCTCAATAACTCTGGAAATTGAACTACACTCCTAGACACCTTCAGCATGCTAAGATACCTTACCAGCTACCTCCTGGCAATTACAATCTGTAAGGTGAAAAGAACAAAAAAATGAATCAATCAGCAGCATGTTAGATAAGTAACAAATAACAAAAATAATGGTTTTGTGTAGAAAACAAAATATGCCAAATAATGTATGCTAAAATAACAGAGGGTAAAGAGCATTCTTAAAAGTAGACTGGGGTGGGTGTTCCCACACAGAAAATAAATCCCATACATCTTCCTAGTATTCAGATGTGAAAGAAACTGCCTGGAGGTATGATAACAGCTGAATGCTTCATTCTGTGAAGAATTAATGTTTTCAGCAGCAGTAACCAGCACATTGCAATAAATATGAGCTACAGAAGAATAGATAGTATGTTCTCTTAATTTATTCATTCATTGATGTTATAAAACATCTACAACACAGACAACATTCAAAGAAACAGAGAGGGGTCTGAGGCTGTAGAGCTTCTCTTCCATTTTGACCATTAAATGCTAACAATAGAATTAAGATTAAATCATTCCCTCCCATTTCCAAAGACGTGATATGAAAACATCCTGTTGTGAAATGGAACCCAAATGGTAAAAATTACCTTACCAAGCCATTGTGGAGCCTCTTTGAAAATCATGTTGAAGACATACACTGCTCACAGAATACCCCAGAGATCAATGGGTTATGCTTAAGCAGGGATGAATTTTATGCTGGCCACTGCATTATCAGTCAGTTTAGTATTTTCTTAGTTAAACCCTTGAGAATTCAGCAAGAAATTAATGATCATGAGAGATCAGGAGATTCATTATGTGGAATACACATTTTTTCCAAGATATGTCATTCTCCAGGTTTGTTAAAATCAGCACCTATTCTATTAAAACCTTACATACTTAAGGGCTGTAGGTTTAGGCAATAAATTTACAGAGGAACTAGAATAGTGGCATACAAAATGCTGTAACACCCACATCTCATAAGGCCATGAGAGTCTTGAGGTAGTCTGCATATGCACAAGCAGTTTTCAGTGGAGCTCTAGTAGAAGAGCAAGCTGTCTGAAAACAAGAAACAAAGAGGTATAGACATGGCAATCCAAATTAGTTACAAGACGTGCTGAAGACGATAATGGACCTAAGCATCCTCAACAATACTCTGAATGTAAACTGGAGCAAGGCTTGAATTCAGGTTTAAGTTCATTTTATAACCTGGAACAGCTACAACAGAAGAAACCAACTCCTGTCTCTACAGGATGTGGCCTTGAGGACAACTTCAGTCTATCCATATTTGCCTAATCCTAATAACCACCCAGGCCACCTTCCCTTGTAAAAACATTACTTGATTGTATTAGACAGGCAAGATAGCTATCACTCTTTTTACACAAGCTCCAGTGTCACATCCCTGAGTTCAGACTGCTTCCATGACAAAAGGGAACACTAGATAGCAGGAAGAATGGACTCAAGTTGCAGCAGGGGAGGTTTAGATTGGATGTCAGGAGGAATTTCTTCCCTGAAAGGGTTGTTAAGTCTTGTCCCAGGCTGCCCAGGGAGGTGCTGGAGTCACCATCCCTGCAGGGGTTTAAGAAACATTGAGATGCTCTCCTTAGGGCCATGGGTTAGTGGTGTGGGAGTGCTAGGTATGGTTGGACTTGATGAGCTTAGAGGTCTCTTCCAGAAGTCCCTTTCCAATCCCTAACAGTCTGTGATTCTGTGATTAGCTCAGGTCAGGGCTGGGTGCCCAGGGTTGAGTTGAAACAGGGTTCCTAGACCGTGAGAAGTGGGATGCCTAGGTCAGGGTCTCAGGTGAGGCTGCTCAGGTCAGTCAGGATCCATGGATGAACTCATGCACCTGACCACAGCTATCCCTGGTGTCACTTGGGAGGCTGTGACTTTGCAAACAGTAGATTTTGTTGGTAACTTCTGCCTTCCTGCTGTTTCTTGCTAAAAGGAAATGTATGCAAGGCATGACAATCAAAAACAGCCTCCATCTTGTGCTCTGCCACATCTGATAAATGAGAGACAAGAGACCTCTGTGAACTGCTTCTTGGCTTTATTTTACCTCCCTAATGCCATATTTATAATTAGAAAACCATACCTAGCACTCCCATACCACTAACCCATGGCCCTAAGGAGAGCATCTAGATGTTTCCCAAACCCCTCCACGGATGGTGACTCCAGCACCTCCCTGGGCAGCCTGTTTGACCTTTCCTTTACCTATCTGCCATGATCCTTCTTATCTGTAAGTTGATGTAAAAATATGTTATGTTCATTGGCTTCCTGAAAAAATGTTTGGGTTTCAGTTTCTTTACTGGTTTGGAAGAGAGGCAGCAGATTGCCTTGGTGCCCTCTGCATATCTCTTACTCTGAAGTTTTGCTTACTCTTTGCTGCCTGAAATAATTATAGCCTTACTATATCTAAAAAAAATAAATATGTATGGATTAACCAAGCTTCTGCCTATCTTGTCAAAACCACAGCAGCTGAGTAACAGACTCAGTTGTGACCCATAAACATCTGCCAGGCCACTACTGTGGAAGAGAGGCCACCCAGACACAAAGCTCTTTGTCAAATGTAGTATTATTTCCATTCTGAGAAGAGGCATTAATAAACCCATTGTTCAGATTTGTTTGCAATCTTTTGGTCAATAACTGTGTTGAATGTGGGCATTCTTTGTCAGCCAGAGATGGGAGAGATTAGAGAATAGAAATGCCTCTAATAAATTGCCTTACAAACAGGAGTAATCTTGGGAACAGCACTAGGAAATCTTTTTCTTCTGCTTCCAGAGAGTGTGCTCTGTGTAGTAAGGGAAAAAAATGTGAAAGAGCGCAAAGCCATACATTTAAACTGTATTTTTATTACCAAAAAATTGCAGGAGTGTATAAGATGTAGGCCACAAAAGGAGATTAGAAAAACTGATTTGTGAAAAATTATTTCTTTTCATCCTCCTGTAGCTACATGAAGCAAGATATTTTAATTGACTGGATCTGAGAACCAGGATTTCTCCTCTTTTCCTACTCCCCTTTTAACTGCAGTGTTACTCTTCTTTTATGAGGCCAAAGATGGCAGGGTACCAGCACAGCTATGAATGAAATACCTTCCCATACATGGACTGTGAATAGGCTCCAGGCCCTGCTGGGGGATGGATCTTGCTGAAATGAAAGGGGGAGAGTGGAAAAACATTGCTGCATTCCAGGTTATCCAGTAAGAATTCTCATCTACAAGATTTGTGAAAGAGCACCACAGGGGCTGTGTGAGGTCACAGGAAACCTAAAATGAACTATAATGAAAGCACAGCAAGTTACATATCCCTCAAGAAAGAATGTTAGGGGTTGGAAGGGACTTCTGGAGATCATCTAGTCCAACCTCCCTGCCAGAGCAGGAGAACCTAGAGCAGCTTGCACAGGATGGGCTCCAGTTGCCTTTGGAATCTCTCCAGACATGGAGACTCCAGCAGCTCCCTGGGCAGCCTGGGCCACTGCTCCACCAGTCTCCAAGCAAAACACTTCCTCCTCCTGTTCAGCTGCAACTTGCTGGCTGCTACTTTGTGCCCATTGCTTCTAGTCCTGTCGCTAGAATTGTTTAAGTAGATTTCTCTTTGAAGTTGTTTACTTTCAGATTTCAGCATCAGCTAGCCACTGAGATAGAAGCAGCATTCACCTTTCTAGGCTACCACTTCAAACACTCTCCTGCATCAGATTAGAGATGGTTCATATTTTTAAGCCCTTGTTTATCACCATAAATTGTCATTTTGTCATAATTCTCACAAATACTTCTTTTATTAGTGACAATAAAGTACTGTAGGGAACATTAAAGGACATGTCACAGAATCACACAGAATCATAGAACAATGAGAGTTGGAAGGGACCCACAAGGATCATCAATTCCAATTCCCATTAGGCATAGGACAAAACCCCAAGATCACATGAGGTGACTAAGGGCATTGTCCAAGCATCTCTTAAACTCCACAAGATTTGGAGCCATGACCACCTCCCTGGGGAGCCTGTTCAATGCTCCACCACCCTCTGGGTGAAAAACTTTTTCCTAACATCCAGCCTGAATTTCCCTTGGGACAGCTTCATACCATTCCCCTGTGTCCTGTCACTGTCCACTAAAGAGAAGAGCTTAGCCCCCACTCCTCCCTCTCTGGTGAGGAGGTTATAAACTGCTATGAGATCTCCCCTCAGTCTTCTCTTCCCCAGACTGAACAGGCCAAGTGATTTCAGCCTTTCCTCATATGTCTTCCCCTCCAAGCCCTTAACCATCTTTGTTGCCCTCCTCTGGATGCTCTCCAGCAACTCCATGTCTCTCATGTATTGTGGAGCCCAGAACTGCACACAGTGCTCCAGGTGAGGCTGCAGCAATGCCGAGTAGAGAAGGACTGTCACTTCTCTTGCTTGGCTAGTGATGGAGTGCTTGATGTATCCCAGGATCCAGTTGGCTCTCTTGGCTGCTGAGGCACACTGCTGACTCATCTTCATTTTACTCTCTATTATTACTCCCAGATCTCTCTCAGCTGTGCTGCATTCTAACTAACATTCCCCAGAAAGTAGGTGGGTTTTGGGTTACCCCTCCCCAAATGTAAAACCCAGCACTTACTCTTGTTAAATTTCATTTGATTTGTGGCTGCCCAGACCTCCAATCTATCCAAATCCCTCTGGAGAGACTCACATCCTCCAATGGAGCCTACAGCAATCCCCAACTTAGTATCATCTGCAAACTTACTTGCTAGTCCTTCAAGTCCTACATCTAAGTCATTTATAAAGCTAATGTATAGTATTGTGAATGCAGGAACTGGAAGGGAGACAATGGACACCCTCCATGGGCAGGCACAGGGACACGCAGAGATAAGTATGCTTCCCCTGGGATGGGTGAAGGGTGTAGGAACAGGAGCATGCAGAGATGGATATGCCTCCATTGGAATGGATGAAGGGTGCAAATCCTTTCAGTTTTCCAACTCCTTATTGGACAACTTTATCTGTAATCAGCAAAGAGACAGATTTATCAGCTCACTCAGCAGTTGTCTGCTATCAATTAGCTGGTGAAATATAACATTGGTACTCTCATATATCACAGAATCACAGAATAGTTCAAGTTAGAAGGGACCCATCAGGATCATTGAGTCCAACTCCTGGTAAGTGGAAATGAATGCTGTTTTTGGAGAGTTAATGAATATTTTATTTTAAATTAAACTATCTTCTGATATCAGTTGTTACATAGGAAGGATGGATTTGCCATTAAAGCACTACACTAACTCCCTGTTTCTCTTCCCAGCTGCACCACTAACTTTCTATATCCTGAGAACAGGCAGGTAGTCCAAGCTTCACTAGCTAGGAATTGATTTCAATTTCACCTTTTCCCCAGTGCAGATGGAGAAAAAAGCGTTAGCGTAAGGCCTTGCCCAAAAGGAAATATAATTGAGGAGATCCAGTGGATTAAATGATCTGACTTCCCATGCAGCATAGTTAAGTTGAGGTTAACTCACATTAGCCAAGCTTGATCCAGGTCAAACTCCCTTGAAATAAAGGCTTATGCAGATACTTTGAAAGCCCAAAAGTAATGCTGAGCAAATTAGTGTGTGTTTGGAAAAAGAAAAGGAAAGCATTTTGAGTAAATTCCAAGCATTATTTTTTTTCATTTACCTCACTGAAGCCAGAAGTGAAAAAAAAACATCTAAGGCAACAAATTTGCACCAAAATCAAACAAGTTTTCCTCTGTCTTTATTCTTTAGTATGTTTGTACGGTTCTTACTAGTGTTAGTCAAAATTAGTTTTGTTAAATGCAGTGGTCAAACATGGGTTTGGAATATGTCATTGAAACAGCACTTGGAAAACAGAACAAAGGTAGCAGGTGACATCAAGCTGCCTATGAGCTCCTCCCACCATGAAAAGGGGATAGTGAAGCCATTTAGATCTAGATCACAGAATCATTAAGGTTGGAAGAGGCCTCTAAGATCATCAAGCCCAACCATACCTAGCACTACCATACCACTAACCCATGGCCCTAAGGAGAGCATCTAGATGTTTCTTAAACTCCTCCAGGGATGGTGACTCCACCATCCTGTGGTGTGCCCCAAGGGTCAGTGCTGGGTGCAGTACTATTCAATATATTCATCAATGATCTGGATGAAGGGGTAGAGTGTNACAAGAGGAGACTGAGAGGAGACCTCAGCAATGCTTAGAAATATGTTAAGGGTGAGTGTCAGGAGGAGAGAGCCAGGCTCTGCTCAATGGCATCCAATGGTAGGACAAGAGGGAATGGGAGCAAGCTGGACGACAGGAGGTTCAGTATTAACATGAGGAGGGACTTCTTTGCAGTGCAGGTGCCAGAGCACTGGCCCAGGCTGCCCAGGAGGCTGCGGAGCCTCCTTCTCCGGAGACATTGCAGAGCTGCCTGGACACATTGCTGTGTGAGCTGGTCTAGGTGATCCTGCTCTAGCAGGGGGGTTGGACTAGATGATTTTCTAGGTCCCTTCCAACCCCTGACATACTGGGATACTGTGATACCTCCCTGGGCAGCCTGGGACAAGACTTAAAAACCCTTTCAGTGAAGAAATTTCTCCTTAGAGCTAATCTAAACCTCCCCTGCTGCAACTTGAAGCCATTTCTTCTCATTCGCTGGAGGATCAAAAGAGCATAAACTTCCCCTGACTACACACTTCTACATGTGCAGGTGTGCGTGTGGTTATCTATATCATATAGATACACATCCATAGCACTTCTGCACACACACATACACTTGCACAAATATGAGTGTCATTGCTTTAACCTTGTTTGCAGTCAAGAGCATGACAGAAGAATATAGCACCACGAAACATAGCGGTATCTGAGAATCAAGTCCTCTCTACTACCAATAGACACAGCAGAAGTAGATTATCTCACATGAGTTTCCATGGTAAACTCCACTAATGAAAAATGCCTCATCTCTGAATTGCATCACAAGAGAGCAATTGTCATGGAAGTAACAATGAGATATGGAGGTGATAATGTTCTTCCTCCTCAGAGCAGCAGAATGGGAGGAATACATCCCTGTTGTGCAGTAAATGCCAATAGGTGTAGTCAAAGTGTTTATTGTGCTGAAGCCCTCAGGAAATTCAAGTGAAAACTCAAGCCAATTTTTCTATTGGCTCATTCAGTGAAATGAATGTTCATTATAACATGGAGAAATGAAACAATGCAGGGGCCATTTTACATTTTAATATATATTAGCAAGTAGAGCAACGACTGCCACATTATTCTCTCGGTAGGGTGTGAGCTGCTGCATCAGTTAGCATCTGTTCTTTGCAGTTCCTCCAGTCAGAATGCAATGATTTAATAAACAGGCAAAAAGCCCTACTTCTGCAAATTATCATGTATCCTAAGGTGTTTGTTTTGTGTTCGGGTACAGTAGATGGCACTGGTGGAATAAGAAGTTATGATACATAATCACAGAATCACAGGTTGGAAGAGGCCTCTAAGATCAAGGCCAACCATACCTAGCACTCCCATGCCACTAACCCATGGCCCTAAGGAGAGCATCTCAAGGTTTCTTAAACCTCTCCAGGGATGGTGACTCCAGCACCTCCCTGGGCAACCTGGGCCAAGACTTAACCCTTTCAGGGAAGAAATTTCTCCTGACATCCAATCTAATCCTCCCCTGGTGCAACTTGAGGCCATTCCCTCCCATCCTCTCCCTGGTAACTCTGGAGAAGAGACCTACCCCCAGCTCACTCCAAAATGAGAGAAATAAGGTCTCCCCTGAGCCTCCTCTTCTCCAGACTAAACAGCAATATAGAGGAACTTGTAGAAGCTCTACAGCCTCATGCAAGTTCAGTCAGGCTTTGAATGTCTGCAAGGTTGGAGATCCCCACAAACCACCTGAGAAACTTGTCCATGTGCTTGACCAGCCTTACAGGACATTAGTTTTCTTGCATTTAAATGGCATTGTTTCTATTTCATTTTCTGTCCATTGTCTCTTCTCTTGTCACTGGACAGAAAGAGCCTGGGTCACAGAATCACAGAATGTTAGGGGTTGAAAGGGACCTGTGGAGATCATCTAGTCCTTTCACCCTCCCTTCAACTCTTTACACTTATTGATAAGATCCTCCCTTGAACTTTCCCAGTTCTCTCAGCTCATCCTCACACCTCAGGTGCTCCAACCCCATAATCATCTCTGAGGCCTTTTGCTGGGCTAATTCTAGTATGCCCATATGTCTCTTGTACTAAGGAGCCCAAAACTGGGTCCAGAACTCCAGATGCTGACTAGAGGAGAAAGATTACCTCCTTTGATACGCTGGCAATACTCATCCTCATGTAGCCCAGAGGACTTTTGTCTTTCTTTGCTGTGAGGACATATTGTCTGGCAGGACCCTCAGGGCCTTTTTTTCGAAGAACTTTTCATTTGCCATTGTTGAACTTCATGAAATTCCTGTTTGCTCATTTCTCCAGCCTGTTGAGGTCCCATCATGTCTAGGAACCCATCAAGTTTTTTATCATCTTCTTTGGTGTTAACAAAAGTATGGTGGAGATCTCTCATTTTATTTATTCAACTTCTAATAAAAAGAATTTTTTTCTTCAGGAGACAAGGTAAATCCCCAGAAATGTTACTTAAGATTGGAAAATTCTGCACTACTTACCCTGGGCATGAAGTCCTAGTTCTGAATTTTCCAGCTTTTATTAGCACT
Organism: Bucco capensis; assembly: GCA_013396975.1. Taxonomy (NCBI): domain Eukaryota; kingdom Metazoa; phylum Chordata; class Aves; order Piciformes; family Bucconidae; genus Bucco; species Bucco capensis. The sequence goes on from VWZO01020112.1 coordinate 86,763, forward strand.
TTAAATATTACAGCCAACTGATTTGTTTTTATTCCAGTTTTAGGTTTAACAGCAGTGTTAATAAAAGGGAAGCCAAATAGAGCCTTTTACTTCCATGTAGACTTTAAAAGAATTTTGACAGAAGAAGACCTTCAACAAGTTCAACTTCCTATTCTGAAATGTCATGCATGAATAAAAGAACAGAGCCAGAGCCATTTCCTAACTACCTGGATAAAAGGTGGTTGTGATTGTCAAGTGTTCTTAAGAGTAAGAAGTTACCTAGGCAGCCTAGGGGAGGGGAGAAAAGGGCACTTTTCTGTACCAAAGGACAACTGGTCATTCTTATCTATATACTAAGGCTTGAAGGTTGGGGTTTTTCCGTGCATTATACATTGTACCTAGGCACAGTCTGAAAATCCCTTGTGGTCTCCTGTGGCCCCTGGTGCCATAACTGTGCCCACAGCAGAGGGAGCATTAAACTCATTGCCCACGGGAAAGGGTGGGGAGTGATACCCATGTTCCTAGAATCCTTGGATGGGTAGGATGTGCTCATTAGCCTTCTGGCAGTCATCCTAGGAGAAGGACAACTCTGATTCCAAACCTGGGCAGATGGAGCTCGTTTAGCCCTGTAAGGCCTTCCAGCTAAGAGGTTAAACCTGCGTCCTAAGGACTTGTCTGCCAGCGTCCAAGCTTGCTAGGCCCTGGCAGATGAACCTTAGGACTAAAGGGTGGGTCCAGCTCTGCGCATGCTGTGTCTCACCTAAAAAAAATCCATAGTGCAGGCTCGAGGGTGCTATCCGCTATCCTCTTTTTATCAGCGCGCTTGGAAAAGGCGCTGAGGAAGAGCGTGGATGGAGCCCTCCCTGGAGCTTCGTTCGCGAAGCCTAGCCACGACAACAACGACAATACATTGTACCACACTAGCTTGGAATCATTTCCATTCAGCTTTTGCCCAGGATGCACAACTGACAGGTCTGGGAAATCATTCTTAGGTCTTTATTCTCTGCTGGACTTTGGGATTGAAACCTATTGTTTTCCTTAACACTCCAGTGCCTAGAAACACATGTATTGTTTTCCCAAACACTGTTTTGGCAGTTACTTCGTAAACATCTGCTGCCCATAGTCAGGAGCAACCTAGCTTCCCCTGCAACTGATGCTAGCAGCAGGCAGCTTGTGTCTTCACTTTCTTCTAGAAGTTCAGATCCCTCCATCAGCTTGAGGTCTATAGCTCAGGGCAGTGAAGAGCAACTACATCAGAGGAGGTGAGAGCAGAGCAGTTGTGGTCAGTGCAGCCATGTCGAATGAAGAATTGTGTCTCACTGACCTTCTCCAAGGCTGCAGTCCACTCTCCTGGAGTGAGTCCAAGGTGTCAGAATTTATGGGAAATAGCAAAAGGCCTGTTAGGAGTTACACAGTTTGTTAAAATTTTTACATAAGCCTTGCTGAAAAATGGAGGAGTTGTGAGAAGGAAAGAAAATGGCAAATGGCAGAGGAGAGAGAAAAGACATTTAACCGGACTTCTGTTGTAACATCACACAAAAGGCAGTTAGCTTGTCTGAACTCTGGTGGAACAAAGTCAGGAGTTAAACAGAACAAGAAAATGGCATTAAATATAATCCATTCCTATTCTGGCAGTGTAGCTGGCCCCCATCCAAGGCATTCACACACAGAGCTACAGAATCCCCTCCTCCTCAGAACCAAAACACACTGTAGGCTTGTTTGGTGACACAGATGAGAAGAGAGCAAAAGAAGGCATAGAGTTTAAGGTATTCTAAATTCTTCTCCAAAATATATACCCTGTAGGGATGAGTATGAATAAACACTCAGAAAGGTAGATAAATTATCATCCTTCCTGTGCTGGGTTTGTTTCACTTGCTTTTAAATTTGTTGAAGGATTGGATTGGATTGGATTGGATTGGATTGGATTGGATTGGATTGGATTGGATTGGATTGGATTGGATTGGATAGGATTGGATTGTTCTGTTTTGTTTCTTTTAAACACCAGACCACAATTTTCTGTTTGCTCACTTCTAGGGTTTCACTCAGCCCTCAGAACTTTCTGAAATACAAGCCATACAAAATGAGTCAGTCTTTGTTCACCTTCATCAATCATCACACAACAAAATCATTGCCCCTGCTGCCTGCAGGTGACTGACTAAAAGGACCAGTTCTGACACTCAAAAGGTTATGACAACAAATAGGGCACTAAAATGTTCTGCTTAAGAAAACAGAACCTAGCTCTGTGCCACAAAAGTCAAGTGCTCACAGTCTGTAGGGAAGGTATATGGCTTATGTGAGCTTTTTCACTGCCAATCCATTGAGTGGTGCAAGATCTAAACTGTACCATACTTGAATGAAGCCTTCTGTAATCATAGAATGGTTTGGGAGGGATTTTTAAAAGCCATCTAGGCCAACCCCTTCACAATAAGCAGGGACATCTTCAACTGGATCAAGTTGCTCAAAGTCCTGTTCAACCTAACCTTGAATGTTTCCAGGGATGGGGCATTTATAACCTCTCTGGACAACATTTCAGCAGATGAATTTCACTGCCTTTGTCTTGTCAGGTTGAAAAGATGGCAATGAAACATTTTGCCTGACTTCAGGAGCAGATTAATCACTAAAACATTTCCCAAATCAATAAGACATTTGAGTTTCATTTTTCTCACAGTGCCCAGGGTACAGGTTTGTAGCTGCCTGTTGGAGGGAGGGAACTTTAACCCCACATCTCTTGTCAGAGATGGGCCACTCTTCAAGCAATAAAATGGGTCACAGTCATCTGGGTTACTGTCAGCACTTCCCTGAGTGAAGCAGTCATGATCAAGAGACTACTAGCATACTCTTCTGGCCTCACTGACTCCTGAATTCTTTGCTGCACCTGAAGAGTAAAGAGTGCCCTTCTTAATAGGTATAACTGGAAAATGCTTAGAAAAATTGCAGTGTTCAGGGACCTTAGACCCAAAGAAGCTCAGACAGGGAGTAAGTTCCCAAATACTTACTTCAGCCACAGCAGCAGTACTCTTACCTGTTCAGAAGAGAACAACTTTAGGCACAGAATTCATTTTCAGTAGAAATCTGGAGGATTTATTGCTTTTTAGGTGCACAGGTGATCAGAGAGATTTTTTAATTTCTATGTTCTTTCAAAATCCATTTGAGGCATGTAGGAAATATTTTCCCATTTCTCCTTTCCTGTAATATTTGTACTTTGTTGTATGAAATTTCCTCTCATTCCCAGTGTAATGTTCTCAGGTTTATCTAATTTTTCCTGTGTGACATCCTGTACCAACAACACAACCCAGTTCCATACCAGATATCATTAGTCCAATCCTACTTCTCATGCCAAAATCATTAAAATAGTAAGATCCACTCCAAGGCTGATTCATGAAAAATGCTCCTAGTATTTCCCTTCAACTACATCTTTTTTTCAACATTGCCTATTTTCATCATCACTTTAAGCAGCTCCCTAACTACCTTAAAACTCCTACCTCTGCCTTATTAATGAGCACTTTCCTACAGGCAGCATTTCAGATGGTTTCCTCATAAATTAGTCTCAGTGGGATTACTTGCCAGATGTCTTCAGGGTGGTCATCTACAGCTGAGCTACTCACCCCTGGCCAACTTGAGAGGCGATGACGATAAATAAGCACTTGGATGTGTGATTCATCTGACTTGTTTTAGACATTTACTTGAGGATGGGATGAATCACACCCTAAAAGAAGCTATTTATTGGCATTGCTGTAAAGGGAGCATGGGGTGACTAGTTTAGAAATAAATAGACACGTGCATTTAGTAAGATGAATCCCGTTATTCCTTACCAAACAAATCAGATCTTTCCTACATCTTGCTTCATAAAATCTGTTAGCTAAAAAAATGAGTTCAGTTATTCCAGCACAAATTTCCTTTGACAATACTTGTTTCATTTTATGCCATTTTTGTTTACCTTTATGTCATAAATTATTCGTTGCATCGTATTTTTCTCTCTTGCATGCTGTTGATGTAGTAGTAGATTGCTCAACACCTTCAACCTGACTACATTAACCTCATGTTTCACTTCTCTCTGCCAAGGAGTTATTTCCATTTTCTGGGCATTCATTCTGACCTTAAGTATTTTTTTATTTATTATTTTAAGTTTATTTATACAAAATTACATACAGAATCACACAGGTTGGAAGAGACCTCTAAGATCATCAAGCCCAACCACTCCCATACCACTAACCCATGGCTCTAAGGAGAGCATCTCAATGTTTCTTAAACCCCTCCAGGGATGGTGACTCCAGCAACTCCTTCAGCAGCCTATTCTATATAATAGTCATCTTCTTGTCTTTGTATCTTTTGCATCTTCTAGTAAAGTGCTGGATGATCTAAAAGTTAAGCCCAACCAATGGCAGAAGTTTGGAACACAAGAGATTCATTGCTAGATGGGTAGAAAGTTCATATAGAACTCCTCAGTCTTTAGAATCAACATTCAAATCATTAGTAAAGGTAATAAATGCAGTTCAGCATTCATTTTACACCCAGTGAATCACAACAGTATCAAAATCTGTAAACATGAAAGGGGAGAATCTAAAATTACTCAGTAACACACGACCCAAGAGCAGTAAGCAATCTCCACTCCCCAGCTCCTCTTGAATGTGAAGCCTCTTGGCAAGTAGATGCACTGGAAAATGATCTGTCTGATGCTTTGGGAATTAATTTCAAATTGACTTTATTAATACCAGATAGGTGTCCTTATTAACAACAGATGTTATGTATGTGCAAATGACACTTGATTGCCTTTTTTATCAGAAACACCAAACTGTATAACATTAAAACCATTACTAGACTATAGTACGGTGGGAGTTGTCATGCTCTGAGCAGTCAAGACCCATGCATTATATAATAGCATATTTTGAAGCTGGTAACAGCAGGCCAGATTGCAAGAGATATTTTAAACATGTTTTTACTAACAAGAGAAAAAGGTCTTTCAGCTGATCTGAAGCAATTCCTGAGAGAAACGCTGAAGAGGCTGTGGTTTAGTGGCATGTTAGTGACAGGTATGGATGGACTTGATGATCTTAGAGATGTCTTCCAACCTTAATGATTCTGTGATTCTGTGTGTGATTATACAATACAATGGTAAATGCAGAAACCTGACAAAGAATGTCCTAGGAAAATGTTTCCCCCTGTATTTCATCCATATTTACTGAGAATCTGATCCAAAACTCATTTAAAGACAGCTGAAAAGCTCCTGCTGAAGCCAATGGGTCTTGGACCAGTGTTGGAGTGCAAGAATAAGGTAACTGAAATTATCCACAGGGGTTTGGACTTAAGATGGAAAGTAAATGATATATATGATTATCAATATCATGCATGAAACTGGTGTTAAAATGAGGGATGAGGCCGAAGTGCAAATTTTAGTACAATGTAGAGTTATTTTGTATTTCTTTCCCAATTCACAGAATCATTAAGGTTGGAAGAGACCTCTAAGATCATCAAGCCCAACCATACCTAGCACTCCCATACCACTAACCCATGGCCCTAAGGAGAGCAGCTCAATGTTTCTTAAACCCCTCCAGGGATGGTGACTCCAGCACCTTCCTGGGCAGCCTGGGACAAGACGGAACAATCCTTTCAGTGAAGAAATTTCTCCTTAGAGCTAATCTAAACCTTCCCTGCTGCAACTTGAGGCCATTTCCTCTCTCACCCATCCTCAATGGCCCCCAAGGCTTTGGATCTGTGGTTTGAACCAGAAGTGTTATCCACATAGATGACAAAAAACAGCAGCATCTGGAGCCTTCTGCAGACCCACCAATATATCTCAATTCATACAGCAGACACTCATTTATTGAACACAAAATGTTAAAAAAGTAAGTAGGTCTTTAACAACACGTTGCTAAAAATTTTATACAGGAACTCAGAAGACCAGAAAACATTGGTAGTAAAAACATTTCCACTCAAGAAATGTGTCAGAGCTTCTTATGCACAAAGCCAGAGCAGCCAGCTCATTCACAAATGGTCTTTTCTACATTTAGCTCATGTAAGAGTGAGGAGGGAGACATTTCTGTATGAGCAGTAGATTTAACTCATCTACCTTTCAGAGACTAATCTCATTTAGTATTGATAATATCTTATTATGTATATGAAGCTGAATTTATGTCAGAGTTACAATAATTAAAGAGGAATTATGCTTTGCAGCAGTACTTCTTCACTGCTGAATCAGTGCTCATGCTGTGGTTTACATCTGTAGACTCTCCCAAGCCCCTCTAAAGTTTTTATCTTTAAATTTAAGGCAAACCAGGTAAGATTCATCCACAATAGGTTAACTGACTAATAATTATATGTTGGGTAAAATGTACAATTTTAATTCAAACTTTTATTCTCTCATTATCATTTGGTTTCTCCCTTGGTTATTATTATCATACTTCTTCTTCATGTATTTTGTATTATTGAAGATATGAACCTTAATGTACTATCTGTATTGCTCTTTATGTTTTTATTGTATCATATATTTAAGATTTTAAGTAAAAAATAAATAGATCTGTTACACTGGGAGGCTTTTGTCAGGGGCTAGCTCATGGAACTCTTTCTGGGAGGATCTCATGCCTGAGAACTGACAGAGTTTCTAGTGCAAAGAAGATAGACTTTGTTATATTAGCATTCAGCTTCTTTTAATGTAAAACTCTGAAATAACCCTGGGGATCTAGGGATGTCTATTTTTCTTCCTGTTGCCTATAAAGAAGCCCAGAACAAGTAGCTTAGATGTAGATCAAGAGCTAGGGGGATTCAGTTCCATCAACTGCACTTCAGGAGAAGAATTTACTGTTATCTGGTCTGTGACAGTCTTCTTGGGAGGGGTGATATAAATCCCACACAAAACTCTACTACACATCTTCAGGAGCAGCTCCAGCAGAGAGGAAAAGGAATGAGCAAAACACCTTCATGCACTGCAAGACTGTGCAATTTCAGCAGTCTGAAAAGGTACCATAATTTCCAGAGTGACATTGCTTGCCTTGAGAAAGTGCAAATTCTGAGAACATCAGAATAATATTATTAAGCAAGAACTTTCTGTAGAGGTGAAACTTTTGCCAAAGATAAGGCATATTAAAAGAGGCACTCATTCTACAGAGCCTGTCAATAAGCAGAAACTTCTCTAGAGCTTGAGAACAGGTATGAAAGAAACATGAGGCAGGTAGCTGCCAAACAGTTTAAGTGGTGGTTAAACAAGAATCATAGAATCATAGAATCCTAGAATGGCCAGGTTGGAAGGGACCCCAAAGATCATCTAGTTCCAACCTCCCCACACTGAGCAGGGATGCCAATCACTAGCCCAGGTCACCCAGGGCCACATCCAGCCTGGCCTTGAACACTGCCAGGGACGGGGCATCCACAACCTCTCTGGGCAACCTGTGCCAGTGCCTAACCACTCTCTGGATAAAGAACTTCCTTCTAATCTCCAATCTAAATTTCCCCTCCTTCAGTTTATATCCATTCCCCCTTGTCCTATCACAGTCTGACCTCCTAAAAAGTCTCTCCCCTTCTGTCCTATAATCTCCCTTTAGGTACTGGAAAACTGCTATATGATCCCC
>VWZO01020112.1:119325-132388 GCA_013396975.1 Bucco capensis
GGACAGGCTGAGGGAGCTGGGATTGTTCAGCCTGGAGAAGAGAAGGCTTTGGGGGGACCTACTAGTGACTTTCCAGTACCTAAAGGGAACTTACAAGAAGGCTGGAGAGGGCCTGTTTGCAAAGGCCTGCAGAGAAAGGACAAGGGGCAATGGTTTGAAATTGGAGAAGAGTAGATTTAAACTGGACATTAGAAAGAAGTTCCTCCCCACGAGGGTGGTGGAACACTGGACCAGGTTGCCCAGGGAGGTGGTTGAGTTCCCATCCCTGGAGGCATTCCAGGTGAGGCTTGCCAGGGCTCTGGGCAAGCTGCTCTAGTTGGGGATGTCCCTGCCCACTGCAGGGGGGTTGGACTAGATGAGCTCCAGAGGTCCCTTCCAACCCAAACCATTCTGTGATTCTATGATTCTATACTGCTCACACTATTTCTGATCCAGGCCAGAGAGTTCCTATCCTGAACAAAGCTGAATTTTCACTTAGACTTCTCATATTTGCATGAAGCATCTCTCTAACCAGTCTCACAAATCAGTTACTAAGATTGATACTGGTTTTACCCAGATAGTTTCCACACCCTCAGTCCAAATGCTAGGACATTTTTTCTGCTAGAAAGCCAGAGGAAATCACAGTCTCAGTGCATGTGAATTTCCACACCTTGTGGATTTAATTAACATAATTTAATCAAGTTGGTTTTGGTCATAGTTTCTCTTAAGCCCAAGGGTATCCCCCCAGCAGGCTGGGTTATTTATACACAGGACACTTCTGTGTTGCAACGTCGAAGTTATGTTGATGACCAAAGGCAAATTCCAAGTAGCCATAGGTATGATTAACATGAGAGCATTAACATAGGACTTTGGAGAGGATAGATATGGTGAATATGGTATCCCATATGAATACCTTTGAGGAAGGATCAGGATATTGTTTCTAGCTGACTGTAGTACCATGCATGCTGGAGTTTGTGTGTGTGTCTAATACAGTCTTGCTCTGGGGTTGTCAAGGTTTTCTGTTTGCATACCTCTAACCTTTGATGCAATTCTTATCCTGAATGTTTGTGTTTCTCTTTAGAATGAATTACCTTTTTGCTGGAGGCTTCTACCCAGTTGGTTTCCATGTCATCAATATCCTCCTGCATAGTGCTATCTCAGTGTTGATGGTTGATGTGTTCTCCATATTACTGGGTGGGCTGCAGTTCAATACTAAAGGAAGAAGGCTAAACCTGGCTCCAAAAACATCTCTCCTGGCTGCTTTGCTGTTTGCTGTACATCCTGTGCACACTGAATGTGTAAGTACTGAATAATGAACTCCAACAATTTATATCTTGGAAGTTCTTGACCATCTTGACTAGTTAATTCTGACACAGCCTTATACACTACACATTGCGTTTATATATTTTAACTCTTCTCTTGGCACATCTTAGGAGAACAATCAAATAGTATGGTTAGTGTGTTCAGAAGCTTGTAATGCCACAAGGCTAGAGCTTATTAAGGAAGATAAATGAAATCATTTAAGTACAATAACTAGAAAAGGATAGCTATAAACTACAGAGTTTCCCTAATTACTTGGATTAAGAATTCGTTACTGGAAACATTAGCTTATGAGCAGCCAAGGAGAATGGAAGATAAACTGAATGCAGATGCCTTGCTTCTCTTCAGTTCCATTTGCTGTGATAAAAAACCAAGGAGATAGAAGATTGGAGCTGGGTCATTATATGAACTCTGTATGTGCCAGACTGCCGCATCCAGTTTGGAATCCATGCTGCAAGAAGGACACAAGGAGAAATGGAGAGGGCTCAGAAGAGTCATGAAAGTGATTATCATTAAAAAATGAGAAAAATAGAAATCATCTTGTATCGAGAGAGACTGAACTCCATGAAAATTCTAGTGAAGAGGGGAGAGTTTCCTTTAAAAAGCTCTTTTGCACCCATAGCTAAGAAAATCTCATGGCTGTATGCCAGTGGGCTTGCTGGATGTGGTCTGTGATGGCTTGATCTTGTAGTAAGGGATAAATCAAATACAAAATAATCCCAATGCAGGAGTCTTTTTGTTGGTTGGTTTTTTTTTTTTAGAGTTTGGAAGGACTGAGCTACTGAAAAAGTACTGACTTGAACTTTGATCTTTGTGCTACTAATCAATGCTGAATCCTCAGTGTATCTTATTCTATCTACATGGCACTATTTTTTCATTTGCTCACACTATGGCATGGTTTTGGCTTTTTTTTTCATTAGCGTTGCACATGATTGCTGGGGAAGAGGTTCTGGAAATCTGTGCCTCTCAGCTGACTGGGGATCACAGAATCACAGGATTCTGGAAGGGACCTCTGGAGATCATCTAGTCCAACCCCCCTGCCAGAGCAGGAGAACCTAGAGCAGCTTGCACAGGATGGGCTCCAGTTGGCTTTGGAATCCCTCCAGAGAGAGTGCCCAAGTCCCCTCAGCATTTCAGTGGCCCTTCTCTGCACCCTCTGCACAAGTACCCTGTCTCTCTTAAGCAGGGGAGCCCAGAACTGAACCCAATCCTGCAGCTGTGGCCTCCCCAGGGCAGAGCAGAGGGGAAGGAGAAGCTCCCTGGCCCTGCTGCCCACACTCTTCTTGCTGCACCCCAGGATGCCATTGGCCTTCTTGGCTCCAAGGGCACATTGCTGGCTCATGCTCCTCCTGCTGCCCACCCAGACACCCAGGCCTTGTTCCACTGTGTGTGCTTGCCTACAGAATGACTTCTTTGTGAGATTGTGTTGTGCTAGCCTCAGCAGGGCCACTTGTATTTGTGCTCCAAAGACAATTCTAGATGTCAGAGTGAAGTAAGCCAAGTCTTCATTGCTTTTGATGTCCTGGCATTTGGAGATATCTTGCATAGAATCATAGAATCATAGAACAGTTACAGCTGGAAGAGACCTTGAAGATCATCGAGTCCAGCCTTTTTCCTGGCCCTATCACCCCACTAAATGATGCTCCCCAATACAGNGTCTTAACTGTAATACACTTACTATTGACTCCTTTATTAATATCCATCACTTTATTCTTCATTCCATTTGACTCTAAAAATACATTTAAATCAGCCGACAAATGTTATTAAGAGCTTGGTCATGTTGAATGGATTAGAAGTGATGTGGTCTGCTAGCATATGCAAGGTTTGAAGACTTGCATCTTACCTGCCCTAGGTTATCTTGCCTGCTCTAGGTTATCCTGTTCTCCTGCTCTGGCAGGGAGGTTGGACTAGATGATCTCCAGGGGTCCCTTCCAACCCCTAACAGTCTGGGATTCTGTGTTATGCTTTGGGCAAATGTGGGAAAAGGAGGAAAATGTAGCATGCTTGCATACTGTTTCTTCTAAGATCCAGGAGTGAACAAAGACCTCTAATCATTTATTATTATCAGTGAATAATAAATCTTGCTACAGTTAAGCAGTCTTTACACTGCTATGGTTCTAGCATGAGTGTGTGACAGGCAGCATCTCCTCAAAAAGCATTCCTCATGATTTTGAAGCTGTGAGTTTTAAGTATCATGACACCTTGGTTCTGAAATGAGATGACAGACATATTTTGACATAACATTGTGAAGAGTATGTCTGTTTGCTGCTTTGGATTTTGGAATATAGAGCACAAAACAAACTGTCAGGTAAAACAGATCTTGAAAAGTTTAATGCTTTTTGTACCATGTAAGAAGAATAATCTGTCATCACTTAAGTAGTGGTTGTAAAAAATGCTTATTCTTTGTAACACTTGAGTGGTGAAATATTAAATGAAGCATGGACATAAGATTATACCTGATACTGATGGAAAACTCTGGGCTTTTTGTTTACCTTGTTACTAAAGACTATAGGCCTGATCCTGCATCTGAGATAACATTATACTGTTGGACTCATCTGAGGCCATATGTGTGTTATTAGCTCCTTAATCTCTTTGTTGTAACAAATTGGCATTTATTTTTCAGAATTGTGTCAGTTCACCTTTACTTTTATCTCATTAGCTGAAGGCAGCTCCTGAAACAATGACACTTCATTAGTTTCATCTTTCAAAGCACTCCACAACATTGAGTTAATTCTCCTAACTCCTCTCTAAGATAGAAAGAAGAAACAGGGGCGTTAGGTGGATGGCTTTGGATAAATCAAGAAGTTTTTCTGAAGTGAAAAATGCCCTTTTCCTAAGAGAGGCTTAGCAGGTGCCTTGAAAAAAACGAATATACAAACTATCTTTTTACTTTCCTCTTTCTGTTCCACTCCCCAAATGGGACAACTGGTGTACTAAACAAGAAGCAAAGTTTCTGCTTTTGTCTCTGAAACATCATGTCCTGCTTTGAGGTAAAACAGAACAATTCTGTTCAGTGATTTTAAGGTGACACATCACCTCAAAAGGTGGCTTAAAACCCTGCTGGGAGCTGTTCTGCCCTGCTTCAAAAAGGGCATGCCTGGAAACACAGAGCCCAGCATTCCAAGAAAGTAGAGCTAGACTGAAAAAGAAAGGTTGTTTCCTTGCTCTGAGTGCATGTTAGGTGAGGCCTCAACATCAGGGCACACACAGTCCCCTGCCAACCCCCTGAGTCATGATTGCCACCAAAAATTCATGGTGTATCCTGACACTTGTATAACTGAGGAATAAAGATCCAACAATATGCCACTGTGTGTCTCAGCAAGTTGTTGTAAATACACTTTAAGGGCTTGAAGTAAAACTTGTTAATGGCCCTGAGAATGCTCTTGGCTTAAATAGACTGGCACAGATCTGGAGTAGAATCCTAGAATCATAGAATCCTAGAATGGTTTGGGTTGGAAGGGACCTCTGGAGCTCATCTAGTCCAACTCCCCTGCAGTGGGCAGAGACATCCCCAACTAGATCAGCTTGCCCAGAGCCCTGGCAAGCCTCACCTGGAATGCCTCCAGGGATGGGAACTCAACCACCTCCCTGGGCAACCTGGTCCAGTGTTCCACCACCCTCGTGGGGAGGAACTTCTTTCTAATGTCCAGTTTAAATCTACTCTTCTCCAATTTCAAACCATTGCCCCTTGTCCTTTCACTGCAGGCCTTTGCAAACAGGCCCTCTGCAGCCTTCTTGGAAGTTCCTTTAGATACTGGAAGGTCACTAGTAGGTCCCCCCAAAGCCTTCTCTTCTCCAGGCTGAACAATCCCAGCTCCCTCAGCCTGTCCTCATAGCAGAGGTGTTCCAGCCCCTGAGCATTCTCGTGGCCTCCTCTGGACCTGCTCCATCAGCTCCATGTCCTTTCTGTGTTGAGGGCTCCAGAACTGGACCCAGTATTCCAGATGAGTACAGAGGTCATAGAATGGGCTTCTCATTTTCTTTCATGTTCCTACAACTTCTGTTACAAGACACATTTGGTGGTGGCTCTTAAATGTAATCAATTAATATAACACAACAAAAATGCCAAAGGGAGGATGTTTTTTTGGCCTGATTCTGCAGGCTGCAAGCTATTTGTCTGTTCTGAGTGTTCAGACTGCTGTTTGAAGGCTGACTTGTCTTCTTAAAGTGGCCAGTCTTGATCTGCATCCCAGTAAAGCTGCCAGGTTTGTTGGGATTCAGGAAGTCCAGTTCTGGAGTCCCCAGGACAAGAAAGATCTGGAGGTGCCGGAAGGTGTCCAGAGCAGGGCCATGAGGATGAGCAGAGGCTGGGGCAGCTCTCCTCTGAGGACAGGCTGAGAGAGTTGGGATTATTCAGTCTGGAGAAGAGAAGGCTCCAAGGAGACCTTCTTGTGGCCTTCCAGGATCTGCAGGGGCTACAAGAGAGCTGGGGAAGGACTTGTTAGGATGTCAGGCAGTGCTAGGACTAGGGGGAATGGATCCAAACTAGATGAGGGGAGATTTAGATTAGACATTAGGAAGAAGTTCTTCACCATGAGGGTGGTGAGATACTGGCCCAGGTTGTCCAGAAAGGTGGTGGCAGCCCCAGCCCTGGCAGTGTTGCAGGCCAGGCTGGCTGGGGCTGCGAGCAAGCTGCTCTAGTGGGAGGTGTCCCTGCCCAGGGCAGGGGAGCTGGAACTAGATGAGCTTTAAGGTCTCTTCCAACCCTGACAGTTCTCTGATATGTTTGCTAAGAGTTCTCCTGAAAGGCAACCTGACCCAAAAAACAGGTGGAATAGGGTAGAGTCTACATTTTAGTCAGTGAGGTCCTCCTTCATTTCTTCCAACAGCAGTTTTTAATAACTAAAGCTCAATCATTTATCTTCATACTGAGCAATCTCCAACCAAAAATAAGATACAGCTTAGAAAACTGGGTATCACTAACTCATTAAACCAGGTTTAACACAAATAAAAAAAAGGCTATATTCTTGTGTACATTTCACTTTGTATAAGTGTGTGTATCTTTATTTCAGGTTTTCTAAGAAAAGATATGGTAATTGCAACTACTTCTTTTCCTTTTTGAAGGTTGCTGGGATTGTTGGCAGAGCAGACCTTCTCTGTGCCCTCTTCTTTTTGCTGTCATTCCTTGGCTACTGCAAAGCCTTCAGAGAAAGTAAGCATTCTGTTTGCCCCTTTGATTTTTATATTGTGTATATTTTCTGCTTTCAGTGAAGTATAGCAAAACCTAAAAATGTCAGCTTGATGTGGCTTCAATTTGTTAATGTTTATACCCTCATAAAACAGAAAAAGCAGCCTACTTTAGCAGGTGTTTATTGTTAGAAGAGCTGGAAAGTTACTGTCACTAATTCCCATTTAACACTAAGAATTTATTTTAAGAGAAGTCTGGTTTATAATAGGCTTATTTGTTAAATGTTTTGTTGTTCAGGAGGATAAAGAAATATTTTAATAAGTGTTTTAGAAGGAACCAAACCTCTAAATGTGTATTCTTAAATATTTCAGTGCTGTTATGTTGGGATGACTTCAGTGGGAATGAAGTTTAGGAACCTTACTTGTATTTTTAATGGATTGGAAAGAATTCTTTACATGAGTAAGCCCTCTACATTCCTGCAATATGCAAGTGCTGGCATGAACATGCTGGATATAGGCTTGCAGTTTTTGTCAGTCTTCAACATGAGCAATTCCTTCATAGATGTTGTTGCAAGTGAGCTTTTAGATCTGTTGCAGTATTTGATCTAAATGCAGGTTGGTAGTTCAACTACAGTTGTGGAGAAATGATTTTGGAGCTCTTTTGAATAAACACACAAGAATACATGGATTCATGATGATGAGAACTATTGTCATGGCTAGGCTTTGCGAACGAAGCTCCAGGGAGGGCTCCATCCCTGCTCCTCNGGATATGCAATCTGCTATCTGGATGTGCCCCACCACAGGAGCTCTGGGAATCATTTGATGAAGCCATGGGGAGCTGTGTTGTGATGAGCTTGTACATTAACAGTTCAACAAGCATGGCCTGTGTTGTTTCACCAGAGTTGGCAGTGTATTACAGAAGTATCTGAGCTGGCTTTAGGTTAGCTGGCTTAATATCTAGTCATGATGTCCTAGAGCTTTGTGTGGGTTGAGGGGTTTAAGTTAGTCTGCAGAGAGCTCTAAGGTGCTGTGAATAGCTCCTGTTAATTGAGTTTGGATTGTTTAGAACTATTTTGTGCCTTTCTACAGCTGATCATAAGCTTATCTGATCATAAACTGATCATAGCTGGTCATAAACTTATGGTAAGTTTATGCCACTTCAAATGACACTCATGTTGATTCCTGTTCACTTCTGATGGTTTTTCTCCCTGTTGAAGTAGGTTTCATTTCTTTCAACTGAACTAATGGTTTCTTCATCAAGATTTGCTTTGGGATCTTGCTTGCTCCTTTTTTCTTTTCTCACCTACTTTACTGGGTATGAGTGTGCTTTGATATTTCTTCTGTTAGTGCCAGAGTAAATCAGGCAAATCAAAATGTTACCTGTGTGCTGTCCAGCTTGTTGCCACAAGTAGACCTGTACTGCAGGGAGAATAATCTTCACTTGAAGAACTCCAGGGCTAAATTCTTAGAATGACCATTGGAGACTTTTATATAGGACTCTGTAATTATCTTGTTATGGAGGACATCTCAGGAATGATTAAGAATGGGCTGTGTACTCTAGTTAGGGATATTCTCAGTGCTTGTACAACTTGCAAAGGTCACTTTGGTAGCTTTTAGAAGTCAGGGTCATTTTAACAGTGTTCTTGTGCTGAAATTCTTGTCTTTGATACAGAAGAGGGAAAATGTTGTGAAGACAAGATACTAAGCCACACTTAGTATATTTTTATTGAACATTACATCCTAATAGGGTCAGGGTTGTGTCTCTTGAGCAGATTTGCCAAGGAAGACTACAGTCTGGCAGCAGAATTGTTCCTTTTGTCTTTCAGATCAGTTGTCAGGGTTTACTGTCACCTTCACTGCCTGTTTTTTTCTCAGCCACTTCTTAAAGAAATTTAGACTTTCTTTATACTCAAGAATTTGTATCCAAGTTACATACTTGCGTCTCCCAAAAGTTTCTTCAATGTGAAGAGCTTGGTGACAATTCCAGGTTCTTGCAGATCCTATGTGGCATGTCCCAGACAAGAGAATGAAAGGTTATTTCCAGCCCTGTGGAGAGCAGTAATAAGCTCTTTAGCAGACCTTGCATGGAGCCTGAAAGGAGGAGCCCAAGCTTCAGAATATTTCTTTCTTCTGAGCCTTACCTGATTGGCTGCAGGCTGATGAGCAATGTGCCAAACCCCAGACATTTCAGAGTTAAGGATTCAGGTCAGAGTGGTTCTGGTCTGAAAATGGATTTTGAATTGCCTAGGTGAGGTTCATTGCTCATCCTGGATGTGCCTTGCTGTGAAAGTCATCCATTTGTAAGTAGAAAGGTGGATGAGGTAGAACAGATTAAGACTATTTGAGTTGGAATGATCATCTAGTCCAACTGCCTCACCAACTCAGGGTTGACCAGAAGTTAAATAAAGCATGTTACTAAGGGCATTGTCCAAATGCCTCTTAAGCACTGACAAGCTTGAGGCTTTGACCACCTCTCTAGGAAACCTGTTCCAGTGTTTCACCACCCTCTCTGTAAAGAAATGCTTCCTAATGTCCAGTCTAAACCTTCTCTGACTCAGCTTTGAGCCATTCCACACATTCTATCACTTCCTTTGTCAGACCAAGATGGTCATTTATTTGTGGAATAGTCTTTGTTAGTAAGAAAGATGGGGAGAAAACAACAAAAAACACCTTCTGCCTTCTGTTGTGCCAGGATGATGTTTCTGATTGAATATAGTTGTCTTGCTGATGATCCTACAGAAAAATGGGATCTACCACTTTGTACTAACATCATCTTTCCTTTTGTCCTACTAGATTTTTACATATTAAAGGCAAGCATGACCCTAAGCCCTAGGTCAACTGCATGTGTCCTTGTTTCTGGACCTGACAGTCACATGTAGCTAACACTTAGGTCGCCAGCTTTTTATAAGCAATAGGAGAAGAGCAATCAAGGGTGGATACTTTTTAAGCTGTTATGAATAGGTGCCATGGTAGTGTGATTTTGGGGGTTTTTAAAAGAAGGTACAACTCTAAGGTTTTCAGGATTTGTGGACTGCATTTGTATTGTCTTTCAAATACAGTTACAAAAACATATTTGATGCTAGTTTGCTTTTACTGAAGAACTTGGAGTGAGGGTCAGGTTAAAATGAACATTAGAAGTCTGAATTGATGCTGCACCTGGCTATTCTTGCAGCGGAGCAATGGGAGATTGGGCTACAGCTCAGTTCCAGAAATCTGTTGATGTTTCACAAGCATAGTTGTAGTTGTTGGAACTGTCATTTTTGATCTTCTGACAAAGGTCAGAGAAGAGAGACTAGTTGGTGCTTGTTTTCACCTGGTGTCTAAGTGAATGAATGTAAGGATATATTTTGCTTGGGAGTAAGGACTCATACAAAATCTGAGGGGGATTTGGGGATACTGTGGGGAAAGTGTGAAAACAATGAGATCAAAAGAATAGCAGTGGAAGACTTCCAAAGGAAAATAAAGGGTTCTGTAAAGCTCAAGATCTACTGCAGCTTGTTTGCCTAATGTGGTTTATTGGTAGGTTGGGTAGATTTTTGGGTAGATAGTTTATTTTAGCCAGAATCTGTAGCATGCTTTTTTTCTTTTGTTTGAAGTATAAGCATTTAATATGTAGATTATAATTATGTCTTGCTGAAATTCTAGAATTCTGTTCCTTTTTCCCCATATACAGTTTCTGGTGTTACCATCTTTGATAGGATAACATTTCTATCTGCAAGGAACTAATCTGTTGTTCTCATTCTGTCCTGCTGTTTTAAAACACAACGGTGGGGACAAATCCACTGCATAGGCTTTGGAGACAGCAAGAGCTGACAACTCTTTAGGTATGTTCTGAAGGGAATTGTGGGTTATTAACTCTGCTGAATTTTAATGCAGCTTCTCTGGGAATTCCTAAGGAGATTAAAAACTGCTGCAGTATTCATTCTGCCTTCCGTTGTCTTCAGCTTTGACAGTGATCCAGTTGCGTGTGTTTGCCATCTGCATTGGTGATTTCTGAGTGGTGTAAAATGATGAGTTCATTATTTGCTTCATGAGAATAAGATTGGCCTGGATAATAAGGAGGGGATCAACTGTTTGCTCATATGCTATGGCTTCTAAAAATGACTTTGTTTTGGTTGTGTGTTCCTCCTCTGTTCTGTTCTGTGTAGTCGCCCGTTGCTCATCTGCTAGCTCATTGCTGATTTAATAGAGCATGTAAAGTAGGCAGTGGTGATGAGTGGAAGTTTGTGTTGTGGAGGTTTTCCTGGAGATTGGAAATGTTAAAGACTCCTCTGTGAAAGAGATCATTGTTAAGATAGGGGGAATTTGTTAGCTGTTTTGCAATTGGGTCAAAAGGCATTTGATGTGATTAAAATGTGGGCCCTGAATTTTCGACTGCTCTGTTCATATTTGAACACATTGAGAGGGAATAGTTGGATATGGAAAAACTAACCATTGTATTAATTTATTGGGCAGAAAAAGACAATAACCTTTTTTGGTAGAATTAGTGTTACTGTTTCTTGTCCAGCATGGTGTAATTAAAGGATCCCTTTACTGTAGCTGTATGTAATGAATTTGAGATGCTTGGTTCAGTTCTGGGCTCCCCTGCTTAAGAGAGACAGGCAACTTGTGCAGAGGGTGCAGAGAAGGGCCACTGAAATGCTGAGGGCACTTGAGCAGCTCTCTTGTGCAGAGAGGCTGAGAGAGCTGGGGCTGCTTAGGCTGGAGCAGAGCAGCCTGAGAGGGGAGCTGAGCAATGCTTAGCAATCCTTCAAGGGTGGGGGGCAGGAGGCTGGGGCCAGCCTTTGTTCTGTGGCACCTAGGGACAGCACTAGAGGCAATGGGCACAAAGTAGCAGCCAGCAAGTTGCAGCTGAACAGGAGGAGGAAGTGTTTTGCTTGCAGGCTGGTGGAGCAGTGGCCCAGGCTGCCCAGGGAGCTGCTGGAGTCTCCATCTCTGGATATGTTTAGGAATGGCATTTGCTGTTGTAATTTCATTATTGAGTGAAATGCTGAGCTGCAAGTAGGATGTACATTTGGAGACACAAGAGGAGATCTGTAGACTACGATGAGGTCTCCCCTCAGTCTCTTCTTTCCCAGGCTGAAAAAAATTAAGCTTAATTCCAACAGTGGATTCTTAGGTGAACTTTCAAGACTAGTTAATATTTCCCGCTTTGCTTAGCAATTCACAGGCAGGGAAATTATAGAGCTTGGTAAGATGAATATTTGTAGTAGTCTCATTGGAAGGTACCACCCCCCAGGCAAGACACATCAATGGAATATATGAGTGTTTTAAGTTAATTTTAAGTTAAAAATTAACTTCCTGCATAACTTACTTTACTTAACCTTCAAAGGAGTAGGTACTTTAACAGAAACAATGACTGTGTTTCACCTGAAGATGGTGACTTTTTAAACTGCTCTAAGCTGTCACCTGGCTGAGCCCTAAGTTGCTCAGTTAGCTTTGGAGAAGGAGGTTTAGATTGGATATAAGAAGGAATTTCTTCCCTGACAGGGTTGTTAAGTCTTGTCCCAGGCTGCCCAGGGTGGTGCTGGAGTCACCATCCCTGGAGGGGTTTAAGAAACATTTAGATGATCTCCTTAGGGCCATGGGTTAGTGGTATGGGAGTGCTAGGGATGGTTGGACTTGATGAGCTTAGAGGTCTCTGCCAACCTTAATGATTCTGTGATTCTGTGAAATGGGATTGTTGTTGAGGAAGACAAAGTCAAGGAGTATATCATCAATGTGTTGCTCATAGATTTAGAATCAGTCAGTTCCCCACTGTAAAACACTCCTGTTTATGCATCCTTGCTCTAAGAATGCTTGTACTTAAATCTGACAGTAAATAAAAGAGCCTTCATGGCTTGTTTGTGATTTCGAAAGGTATTTCATTGAATTCCCTCATCTTTCAGCCTTAACGTTCTCCTAGAGAGGGACCATCTGAGCAACCCTTTTGGATTTTGTATAGAAACACTGTATTTTTCTAGCTTTCAGTACACTGTTTCTTTGGCATGCTTACAGTTTGGTCCATCTGTTAGAGTGGCACCATGCCCACTCACAATATGGTGTACCAGTTTCAAGCTGGCACGGGTGCCAAGGAAAGATTGGTTTCATTTTCTGACACAAGATTTTGCTGGTGGGAAGCAGGGGAATGTGCTTTGTTAGGCTGGTAACTTGTGTTGGCTTGTGTGTATCTCATCATAATAATAATAAGCACTTATGCAGTGTTTTACATATTCAAATCATTGTCTTTTGTGTCTCTTTTTCTAGCCTAGTTCACTGACATTTCTGCATTCTGGGGGAGAGGAGGGGTGCAGGGGATGTTATGCATCACACAAGGAACAAGCACAAAATCAAATGTTTCTTAAGTGTAGTTCCTTCTCTTTGAATTGTAATTATTGATGAATTTTCATGGTGTTACAATTCTTCATATGACTGTATTGACCTTTTGAGGCTGCAAAGGAACAGATATGATGGGTTTTTTGTAGGAGACTTTGATCACATAATCACAGAATGTTGGAAGGGACCTGTGGGGGGCAACTGAACTGACCTTCTCAAGCAGGGCTACCCAGACCCAGATGTCCAGACAACTTTTGAATACCTCCAAGGTTGGAGGCTTCACAAACCTCTCTGGGTAACCCATAGAATGGTTTGGGTTGGA
>VWZO01020112.1:132486-160004 GCA_013396975.1 Bucco capensis
CCCCAGCCTGGATTGATAGTGGGGATTGTTCTGACCCAGGTGCAGGACCCTGCACTTGGTCTTGTTGAAGCTCCTGAGGTTCCCCTGGGCCCACCTCTCCAGCTTGTCCAGGTCCTTCTGGATGATATCCTGCCCCTCCAACTTATCACCAACACTCCAGAGCTTGGTGTCATCTGCACACTTGCTGCTGGTGCACTCAGTGCTGCTGTCCAGAGCGTTTATACAAATATTAAACAGTGCAGGCCCCAGCGCAGAGCCCTGAGGGACACCACTTGGCACTGATCTCCAGCTGCACTTGGAGCCATTGACCACTACCCTCTGGATGCGGTCAGCCAGCCAGTTCCTTATCCACTGAACAGTCCACCCATCCAATCCATAGCTCTCTAACTTGGCCAGTAGAATGTTGTGGAAGACCGTGTCAAAGGCCTTGCAGAAGTCCATGCCAGTGATCGGTCGCTCTCGGGGTAAAAAAGAGTGTTTTCTGATGTTCAGACAGCAGTTTTTGTGTTTCAGTTTGTGCCTGTTTTCTCTGGTCCTGTCACTGGGCACCACTGAGCAGAGCCTAGCTCTGCCTTCTTTACACCATCCCTTGAGGTATTTATTGGTGAGATCCCTTTGAACCTTCTCCAAGCTGAACAGTCCTAGCTCTCTCAGCCTTTCCTCACAGGAGGAATGTTCCAGTCCCTTCCTCATTTTGCTAGCTCTTCATTAGACTCATTCCAATATGTCACAGGATGATGGAATCCCCTGAGTTGGAAGGCACCCACAAGGATCATCGAGTTCAGCTCCTGTCTATGCACAGGATAAGCCCAAAAATCACACCATGTGTCTGAGGGCGTTGTCCAAATGCTGCTGGTATTCTGTCAGGCTTGGTGCCATGACTGCTGCCCTGGGGAGCCTGTTCAAATACTCAATTTTCACCCTCTGGGTGAGGAACCTCTTCCTGATATCTAACCTAACCCTGGCAGAGCTTCATGCCGTTCCCTCCAGTCTTGTCACTGATCACCAGAGAGAAGAGATCAGCTCCTGCCCTTCTGCTTCCCCTCATGAGGAAGATGTAGACTATGATCAGCTCTCCCCTCAGTCTCTTCTTTCCCAGGCTGAACAAACCAAGTGACTTCAGCCACTCCTGATACAGCTTCTCCTCTAGAGTCTCTTCCATCTTCATGGCCCTCCTTTGGATGTTCTCTAGCAGTTTTATAGCCTTTTTATCTCGTGGTGCCCTAATTTGCACACAATACTGAAGTGGAGGCTGCACCAGCACAGAGGAGAGCAGGACAATCCCTTCCGTCAGCCAGCTACCAATGCTTGATGGAGCCTGGGCCCAGTTGGTCCTTTCGGCTGCCAGGGCACACTGCTGAGTCATCTTCAACTTGTCATCAACCAGAATCCCCAGATCCCTTTCTGCAGGGCTGCTCTCCAGCCTCTCCTTCCACAGTCTGTACATCCAAGGTTGCCTTGTCCCAGGGGCAGAATCCAGCACTTGCTCTTGTTAAACTTGGCTACCCTTGACATGCTGAGACATTCCTGACATCTGAGAGCTGGGCTGTTTACCGGAAGACAGGCTTGTTTGAGCACAACTTGGGATGTGTACCTGTTGAGTGGCATTCAATTAGACAACCAATTGTTAGTGATAGCTATGGTTGGACTTGATGGTCTTAGAAGTATCTTCCAACCTTTGTGATTCTGTGAATTATCAGGTTGAGGTTTTTTGCTAGACCATTTCTCCAGGGTGTCAATGGAATTCTGACTTCTCCCCAGTAAGCTTCCTGGCCATTGTAGCCTGGCAGCACCTAAGGAATTCTTAATCAGCATATTCTTTATTCCATTATCCAGATTTTTTCAATTATCTATTGGAAGCAGGTGAAGGAAGGATCAAGTCCAGGATGTATCCTCACATTGTTGCCACTGAGCTCTCTACCACTCCTAATGTAGTTCTTCAGTTGTTATTTGTGCCCATTCTATAATAACTTTGTGCAGCTCATGTTTTTCCTGCTGTATTTCACACTGTCTGCAGTGGTATTCTCCTGCCTTTGTGAAGTCAAGGTACAGGATGGTTGCTGATTTCCTTTCATTGGGAATTCCTTTATTTTTTCCCATCCAGGTCAGCTATTATACTTAGTTTGACATAAATAGCTAAAATATGTCTTTGGCAAACAATCAATGATATCCTTTTATGTTTTGGAGAGTCACCTAGAAAATATTTTGTCTAAGTGGTGTTTTTTCTGGGTAATTTTGGCCAGTCATCTTAGCTTTGCTTCTTTAGTTTGTCCTTTTGTATCTCTTTTCCTCCTTAAAAAAAAGTAGGCATTGTTTGACTTTGTTGCTCCTGCTTTCTCCTGTGTTTTGCATGATTTCTCAGAACTAGCAGCTGAGATTTCTCTGGGTTGTATAGGACCTATTGCAGTAAATTTAACCAATTGTTGTAATCTAAACCAGATTAACTTCTCTACAAATTCTGTGTCTTGTAGTTCACTATTTTTGCTTCTATTGCTGCTCCCTTTCTGCTTGTGTTGTGCTTTCCATTTGATTGCAGCTGACCTGTTTGTGAAGAAAACAAAGCAAAAAAGCACAGAACACTTCTGTTTTCTTGGCATTGTCCATTTTCCTTCCCACTGGGTTTTGGAATAACTCCTTCCTTGCTGCTTCTCTGACTAATTTATCTATGGAATTGGAGGCTTTGTTCTTTGCATGCCTTACCTTTTCTCATTTTGCAGTGTGACCTTTCTGCGTTTGTTTCTGTATGAGTGTGCTGCTGTTACACTTGTCCTTGATAATTTGACCTAGTTCCTTTTCTCCTGTTACTCCTCTGTTTTGAATCATGAAAGCATTTGTGAATCACCAGCTGGTCTCTTGTTATATATACTTCCCACAGTCGTCTGTGTTAAGATTATTTGTGTACTAACAATGCTTCTATAAGAAGTGCTTAATTGTCTTGGCTTCTTTCTCCCAGAATTTAATTCTGGGAAGAACAAATCTCTCAGTAGAAGAAAGTATACTATAGCAAGCTCAGCGAAGTCCATTGTCTTTCTTCACTATTCTCCATTTTACATGTAGTAAGAATGACTGATTGTCATTTCGTGACCACAGTCAATCACTTTGCCTTCCATCTTTGCATTCTCTTAGCTAGTTTTTTTCTACATTTAACAAACAAAAGAAAACAAAAGCTAACAGCATCTTGGCCTGGATCAGAANATAATTCTGTAAAAACCCCCAAAATCATCCAGCAACTCAAAACTGAATTTCAAGAACTGTCTGAGCAATCTGTTGTATTGCAGAGTCTGAAGAGTTCCTTCAAGAGATAGATTTAGGACAGACTCCATTTATTCTTAGTAATACTCTTAGAAAGAATTTTGAATCCACTTCCTTTGTGAATTGGAACTCTTAGTTGTTTTTCTGTATAATTGATGTTCATGAAGCAATGAGTTTCCTCATTGCTTGCTTTAGTTATTCTGTATTTTGTATTTCCCTGTTTGGTTTTAGGTATTGTTGAGATGTGCATGGCTTCTTTCCTTCAGAAGGCTTTCTTTTAACTTGGTAACATCTGCATCTGTGATACTAAGTCTTGCCTCACCTGTGAGGACATCCTTGGGAGTGGAGGGAGAAGGAACAAAACAAATGCCTACTAAGTATTGCAGTGTTTAATCTCAGACATCTTTAAGGATGAGAGTAAATGGCTTCAAGATGCAGCAGGGGAGGTTTAGATTAGATAGAAGGAGAAATTTCTTCACTGAAAGGGTTGTTAAGTCTTGTCCCAGGCTGCCCAGGGAGGTGCTGGAGTCACCATCCCTGGAGGTGTTTAAGAAACATTGAGATGCTCTCCTTAGGGCCATGGTTTAGTGGTATGGGAGTGCTTGGTGTGGTTGGACTTGATGATCTTAGAGGTCTCTTCCAGCCTTAATGATTCTGTGATCTTAATGTTCCCTCTTGTTGAAGCTTTAAGCCTTAGATAATAAAGGAGTGCTAGAAGCAACCTCAAACCTGTTGTTCCACCTATTTGAATGAAAAGTTCTGCTCTCTGCCACAAAAGCTGTAGTCTGCTTCAAAATGAGAGAGGAGGCAAATGTCAGCAGATCTTTTTCACATTTGTGGTTATGGTTCATAGCTGAGCCAGTATCCTAATTTCCCTTTATAATCAGTGGAGAGAGCAAGCTACTTCTCTGAAAGGCAGACAACTGCATTTAATTAACTATCTTAATCCCTCAAGGTGTCCTCTTCTCTCAACCAGTTAGGAAGCTTAGGTGTAGGTGCCTCCTTCTGGTGAAATGGCTTAATTCTGCCCTTTACCTTTTCCATAGAGCATTTCTGCAGTTCTGTTAAAATACTGAGGGTCAAACCCACATTAACATGAGGGAGGAACCGCTCTAGAGAGCAAGAGAAGGAGGAAAGGAGTTCAGTCAGTGAATGCAGAGCTCAACTTTGTTTTTTTACATGCCAAGTCAAAGATGGATTCTTGTGATGGCTGTAGAGCCCATGTTGCTTGAATCAAAAAACTGCCCCTGAATGAGCAGAGGGCTTCCCTCTGTTGCTTGCACCTGTGGGGTAGAGGTTGTGACAGGTATGTTTTTCTGTGAAGTACCAATGTACTCTGTGTGGTAGTACCTTGGCAGAAATAGGGCTTATTGTTATATGAATCTCAGAAATGCCTGCTTGTGTTACCTGACTTCAGCTACATGGTGCAGTCTTTGAGTAGAAGCTGTAGTTACTCATGATCTCTTAACCCCAGAACTCCTCACCCTGCTGTAAAATTGCTTCCTGAGTGCAAAACTAACTGCTGCTCTGCTCAGATGCTGAGATTATTGAGCTCCATGGCATTCCCTTGCAGTGCTAGTGAGATGCCATGAGGTAGCTGCTAAGTGCAGCATCCCTACAGAAGCAACACATTGTGTCTTTGTAGAGGAGAGTCTCAGTTCAAATGGGGGGGGTGTGTGTGTGACACTTCATGTGTAGCTATAAGAAAGAATTTCTTGTTCTTCTGGTAGCTTGGAAGAGAATGGCTAGTCATGACACAGCTCTAGCTGAGGATGATAAATGTGACTAAATATGGGGAATTAACCTTTGCAGATGATGAATTGTGGAAACTCTGTGAAGCTTCTGCCATTCTAATTAATGTGGCTGAAATGTCTAGCAAATAGGGAGATTTCTGATGTCTCTGAGAACAGAAAATGACTGCAATAAAGGGACAAATGCCAGCATATTGCAGGAGGTACCCTGTGCTTTTTAAATCTCTGTATCCAGATCTTAACTGGTTGTGAGGTTTAAGGCTGGGTATTTTCTAATTCTAATTTTAATTTGGATTTCTAGCTTTCCCTTCAAATGTGTAAACCTAATGCTTTATTTTGACAGGTAAGGAAGGACATCCTTTTTCTATATTCTGGGTGCTGGCGAGTGTTATCCTAGGTGCAATAGCCATGCTGTGCAAAGAGCAAGGAATTACAGTACTGGTAAGTATCCTCTTACTGACTGAACTTTGACCTCAGCATCTGTGCGGTTGTAAAGATGAAACTTCTCCCCAGCTAATCACATGCACACCTTTTGTCTTCTGTTGTGAAAACTTGTTAATAGTGACGAAAAGAAGCATTCCCAGTAGATCTGTCTTGATTGTATACCTCCCTATCTTTTGGAATTCTTTGTTTTGTCTTTTGTAAGCAGGTTACATATATATATGTAAGATTTGCAGTGTTAGTTTTAATACATATCCCATTTGTTGGCCTTGGTTCTTAGTGTAATTGTTAAGCTTGCAGGCTGTCAAAGGTTAGGGCTGGGCCAACCACCAACCCAGGGACAGATATTATTCTCTATTATCCCCTTTTCCCCCACTCCAGGGAGGAAAAGGGGAAATTAACAGAGAGAAACAGCTGGGGATTGGAAATGAAACTTAAACACTACTTTAATGAAAATAATAACAAGAAAATGAAGTGTATGTGTATATATATATATTATACACACCCACACAAAACTAATACCAGAACCAAACCCTCCCTTGATGGCAATACCTCACCACTGATGCTGTAGCAGGAGGACTTCAGCAGCAGACAGGACTCAGAAGATGCATACTGGAACTTAGGAACTCTTGAATTGAGATGGAAAGCAGACCAGAGTTGGGCTTCTGAACTTCACAGAGCTCCTCCTCAACCTCTCCTTACATGTACTGGTTGTTAATTAGGTGCTAAATAGCTTAATTAAGCATCTGTTTTGCTTGGCTCTTAGGCCTTGTGTAAGAGACCCTAAGGCCCAAGCTTGATACCAAAGTTTCAAGGACTGAATATGACCTCTGTGGTATGGAATACCTTGTTTGGACTCAAACTAGGGCACAGGCCTACAGACCTCTCACTGAAGGCTTGTGAACAAAGATGTCACTGAAGGAGAGTGTTTTTTAAAGCACCATCCTCTTGCTTTTGTACACAGTCTAATTAGCAGTAGGGCCATTGTTTATGCATTTTTAAGGTTGAATCTCTTCCTTCTGTTTCCTGTTTGAGGATCTGTCTGTGTAAACAGACGCAGTTAGTGTTCAGGTTCACTGGGCTCTTGCTTTTTGTTACTTCAGCCAAGCTATTCTGTAGTGTCTGACAGAACTTCACAGCAACGTTCACTGTGTATATTGGTGTAACGCAAAAAAATCAAGCCTGATAGCTGTGTTTAATCTTTCTGAGCCTTTGTTTGTTGTAGCAATTTATGTACCATTTAAAAATAGCATTTCTGAAACCTTACAGTCAAAATGCCATGCTGCAGAGCAAAAAATGAGAAGGCTTAAAGAAACTCTACCATACTGACAGAAGCCTTGCCTTTTGATCACAGCATTTACACTGCAGAACATCTGGGAAAGAAATGGAGAGGGAGATACTACTGTAACTATGCATATTGGGTCTAGCTTGCTGGTACATGGTATGCCCTGAAGGGTTATTCCATTTAGCAGGAGAATCCTCATGACAACAATGTGATGTTCTACTCATCTGAGCTCAGGTTGTCAATTTATCATCATTACTACCAACATATCTCTCTACTTGTTTGGAATCAGAATTAAGATGTACAGTAACTCATGGCAGAAGGAGAATTTAAGATGTATTTAAAAAGAAATGTTTGTGGCTAGCTGTTCCATCTTATGCTCTTTATTTTTCTCTTGATTGCTTAGGGTTTGAATGCAGTGTTTGATGTCCTAGTGATTAACAAGCTAAATGTTTTGGAGCTGATTCAAAAGTTACTACACAAGGACAAGTCATTGGAGGTAAGTCCTCAGAGGTTTCTGTTCATTCTGAGCATTCAGACAGACAAAGATACAACTTCCAACAGTTTTCATGTTGTTGAGAATTGGAAAAAAAATAGAAATAAGAATAAAAAAGGTATTTTCAGTCCCCTTAGTAAGGCAATGTGTTATGAGTAGTAATAGTCACTAAGGATCAAATTTCTGACTTCTATTGCTATTACTTTATCTAGTATTGGCTCAAGTGGAATCTGGCACCTAATATTTGCACTGGCAAGCAAATGACAGAAGCAGTCAGACTCAGGTGAATGATTGCTAGCCACCAAACAGACTAGCAGCTTGCTGGGACATCACTGCTGCTCAACAGCTAAATCATTTGCCTCTTCCATCTGAAGTTCAGCAAGGCAAAGGAATATTCATTGTGCTTTGCAGTGCTTTCACTGCAGAGATGTCTTCACTCCTGTTTCTGAGTAGCACAAGTCCTGTGGGGTTTTTAAATCCTTTTGCAAAGAGTGAAGTGAGGAGCTTCAGGAGGAATTCAGTGCAAGGGGAGTCTCTAGAATTGAAACAGTGGATTTGACCAGTAAGGGCTAAGGGAGGGATGCAGGAGTAATTCTGGCAGCAAATAGGAATGCTGGAGGATTTTGCTTTATAATAAGAGTAATGTCAACTAGCAGATGACAAAGGAACGATTCTAGAGCTGTAGGAGACTAAAGCACAACAAGTTCAGAATTGAAGTGATTGAAATAAAAGGTAAAAAGGAGGACAGTGGGAAGAAGTGGCCAGTCAGCCTCACATCAGTGCATGCTAAGATCATAACAGGTCCTCCTGAAAGTCATGTCAGAACATATGAAAGACAGGGAAGTAATTAGAGGTAGCCAACATGACTTCATCAAAGAATCCCAGACTGTTAGGGGCTGGAAGGGACCTCTGGAGATCACAGTATCACAGTGTGTCAAGGCTTGGAAGGGACCTAGAAAGATCATCCAGTCCAACCTCCCTGCCAGAGCAGGAGAACCTAGAGAAGCTTGCACAGGATGGGCTCCAGTTGGCTTTGGAATCTCTCCAGAGATGGAGACTCCAGCAGCTCCCTGGGCAGCCTGGGCCACTGCTCCAGCAGCCTCCAAGCAAAACACTTCCTGCTCCTGTTCAGCTGCAACTTGCTGGCTGCTAGTTTGTGCCCATTGCCTCTAGTCCTGTCCCTGGGCACCACAGAATAAAGACTTGTCAAGGACAGATGTAAGGCTAGGCTTTGCGAAGGAAGCTCCAGGGAGGGCTCCACCCACACTCCTCCTCAGTGCCTTTTCCAAGCGCGCTGATAAAAAAGAGGATGGCAGATAGCACCCTCGAGCCTGAGCTATGGATTTTTTTTAGGTGAGACACAGCATGCACAGAGCTGGACCCACCCTTTAGTCCTAAGGTTCATCTGCCAGGGCCTAGCAAGCTTGGACGCTGGCAGCCAAGTCCTTAGGATGGAGGTTTAACCTCTTAGCTGGAAGGCCTTCCAGGGCTAAACGAGCTCCATCTGCCCGGGTTTGGAATCAGAGTTGTCCTTCTCCTAGGATGACTGCCAGAAGGCTAATGAGCTCATCCTACCCATCCAAGGATTCTAGGAACATGGGTATCACTCCCCACACTTTCCTGTGGGCAATTAGTTTAATGCTCCCTCTGCTGTGGGCACAGTTATGGCACCAGGGGCCATAGGAGACCACAAGGGATTTTCAGACTGTGCCTAGGAGGAGGAGGTAAGGTGGACACAAAGAACTTCCTGTTTCACGTATCCCATCACAATGAGGTTAAAGGCCCCTGCCAACCCAACCCATTCTACATTTTTGTGAGATGTGGCAGAGTCAAACCTTTTGAAGGATAACTCTAAGCATGAAGAGCTCAAAGTGTTATACTTCTGTTGTGTGACTTTTAAACTAGTCTGTCTGGATGAAGAAAACATCAAATCTGCCTTTCACCACTTCTTCTTTTAATAGAAGTAATTAATTTTATCTCCTGTCACCTGCAGAGATCTGCTTTGTTTTGTTGAAAGGCAAGATCTGAAATATCTTCCTTGCAGATTGTTTTTCTTCTTGGTTGAGACAGGTTTCAGACTCGTGCTAGTTTTCAACTAACTCTAAATCAAAGACAGTGATGATAACATTTCTTCCACATCGAAAATTCTGCCTACTAAGAGCTTTTGTGATACCTGGCCTTTAAGAAGCTGCATGCCCTGTAAAATGAAATGAAGCCTGGGATAAGAGGTTTGATGTAGTTAACCTGTCATTAAGGCAGTTATATATCACTCCTATATTATTTTTGTTCATAGTACAATTATCTTCCAAACCCAGTTTTTTAGGAATGGTTTTCCAATAATCCTCATTGTAGTGACTTTGGTTACTTAGATATGAAAGTTGGAAGTAACCATTTGAGCACACAGGCTAACTTACATAAAATCACAATTACAGACTTCTTTACCCTTAGTCATTCACATAATCACAGAATCATGAAGGCTGGAAGACACCTCTTAGGTCATCAAGTCCAACCATACCTAGCACTCCCATGCCACTAAACCGTGGCCCTAAGGAGAGCATCTAAATGTTTCTTAAACCCCTCCAGGGATGGTGACTCCAGCACCTCCCTGGGCAGCCTGGGACAAGACTTAACAACCCTTGCAGGGAAGAAATTGCTCCTGACATCCAATCTAAACCTCCCCTGCTGCAACTTGAGGCCATTTCCTCTTGTCCTCTCACTGCTAACCCTGGAGAAGAGACCTACCCCCAGCTCACTCCAACCTCCTGTCAGGGAGTTGTAGAGAGAGCTAAGGTCTCCCCTGAGCCTCCTCTTCTCCAGACTACACAAGCCCAGTTTCAGCAAAATATTTGATCACTCTGTTGTCAACTACAACTGTTCAAAACCCATCTGAATATGGCTTTTAAACTTACCTTTTCCTTCATCTTAGAGACTAAATATCTCCAGCCAGGGCACTGCTGCATCTCTGTCTTTGTACACAGAGCCTGTAAGGTTTTTTTTGTTTTGTTTTTAGTTTGTTTGTTTTTTTAAGTCTTCATTAATTAGCAGTATTGATCTCCTAAATAGCTATGGTGGTGCTTGCTAATCTGCATATTGTAATAATAGGTAATAATAATCAGAGATTTGTTGAATAAAACAGTTTCCTGTGAGAAGGAAATAAAATTTAGCAAAGAATGACTCAATGAAAGCATAATAAAGCTTTAGAGCTTTCCAGTAAATGCAAAAATAATAAAAATGTCAACTCTAATAGCAAACAGTCACCAGTGGTGTTTCCCAGGGCACAGTGTTGGGGCTCAGCTCTGTTCAATGTCTTTATCACTGATCTGGGTGAGGGGATTGAGTGCACCCTCAGTAAGTTTGCAGATGACACCAAGCTAGGAGGGAGAGTTGATCTGCTTGAGGGTAGGGAGGCTNCTCTTCTGCAGGGTTAGCAGTGAGAGGATGAGAGGAAATGCCTCAAGATGCAGCAGGGAAAGTTTAGATTGGTTGTCAGGAGGAATTTCTTTACTGAAAGGGTTGTTAAGTCTTGTCCCAGGCTGCCCAGGGAGGTGCTGGAGTCACCATCCCTGGAGGGGTTTAAAACCCATATAGATTCTCTCCTTAGGGCCATGGTTTATTGGCATGGGGTTGATAGGTAGATAGTTGTACTTGATGGCCTTGGAGGTCTGTTCCAAGCTTAATGATTCTGTGAAAAATGCGCAGCAGTATCCTTTCTGAGATAGTGGCAAAAAGGATATGAGTGTCGTGGGGAAGAGAACAAACCAATGATTTTTATATGATGGTGGGTTTTTTCTTTCTCTCCTGTAGAGTGCTGGGCTGGTAAGAAAGGGGCTGCTCTTCAGGATAACTCTTCTGCTGTCTGGAGGGGCCAGTATCCTTTACATACGCTGGAGGATTATGGGCACAGGGCCACCAGCTTTCACTGAAGTAGACAATCCAGCTTCATTTGCAGACAGTCTGTTTGTGAGAGTAAGTGATGAAGTTCTATTTTTTCTGGCCAGCTCAGAACATTTTGTCTCTGTCATCAAATTGGATTTTCTTGTTCCGTGCTTCAAAGAAACAAAGCAGGCAACCTTTTCATTTGAAGATGTGTGACGAGTCATCTTCACTTGTGCTGCTGTGAGGAGTTTCTGCAATGTTGTGAAGTGTTCTTTGCATGCACTGGACACAGAGAAGTACATTTCCATTCACTGTTTTTCACATGCATGCAGGGATTTAGCTTTTGCTGGAGTTTCATCCCTTTTCCACATACTGTGCTTGATTTTCATCTGTTGAAAACAGCGTAAAGCTCTGGTCTGGTGCGTTTGGAGTGTGCATTGGCTTCATCTCTCTGGCTGCATTGAGACTCTTTCTGTGGATGGAGGACGAAGGGTGAAGACAATGAGTGCTGCCTTTTGACATTTTCTTCTGTTGTAGGAGATTATTTTTGCATGTGGAGGTTGGTTGGGCAGCACAGAATTTCATTTCCCTGCTCTAAATAGGAGAGCCACCTAGATTTGTTTGAAAACCAAATAAAATCAGAGTTTCACAACTGTGAAATAAATGGATAT
Source organism: Bucco capensis (assembly GCA_013396975.1). Taxonomy (NCBI): domain Eukaryota; kingdom Metazoa; phylum Chordata; class Aves; order Piciformes; family Bucconidae; genus Bucco; species Bucco capensis. Next base: position 144,256 of record VWZO01020112.1, read on the forward strand.
GTAACAAGTTGTAGCCTACCAGTATTTAAGATCTGTGTTGTACAATATACATTTTGTGCAAAGGGAAATGATAGCAGAGAGAAGAACTAAGGTTGCCCCCCCTACTCCCTTAAGTTGAGGATCAAGTAAATGTTTGTTTTCTTTTTGATTGACAGGCCATAAACTATAATTACTACTATTCCTTGAATGCCTGGTTGCTGTTGTGTCCCTGGTGGCTGTGTTTTGATTGGTCAATGGGCTGCATACCCCTCATTAAGTCCGTCAGTGACTGGAGGATAATTGCACTAGCAGCACTTTGGTTCTGCCTAATTGGTCTGATCTGCCAAGCTCTGTGCTCACAAGACAGCCATAAGAGAAGGTAAGAGACAGTGATGAGTTGTAAATGCCTGGCCAACTGAAGTACAGTATTATTTTGTTAAATCCACTCCAGATCATTTTAACAATTCACTGGAACAAGTGTCAAGCAAATGCACTTCCAATCAATATTTATACTTGTCATTACAGTTGTCTCCCAATTTGGGTCCATCACTGTACACACTGACTGGTAGGAAGTAGAGTTGGAGGAGGAGATAGGGATGGCTGCGTTATTTTTCTCCTGAAATGGCATTTTGAGATCCTTAACACTGCAGGTGGTCAAAAGTAATCTGTGCTCAGAACAGAGTGGGAAATTGGGTATGTTGTTGCTCCTACTTCTTACAGGTCATCATATCCTTTCATCTCCTAATAATGCAAGGAGGTACAAATGCTAGCCAGGACCATACAGTTCAAAAGTAAAGTACTGACCCAGGAAATAATCTGTACTTTACCCAGAGGAGATTAAAAAAGACTGTCAACTATTCTGTCTCACCAAGGGCTTCTGTTCCTATATTCATCTGCACAGATAAAATAATTTGGGAAAGGAGTGGAATTCTTGCTACATACATTCTACTAAAAACACAATCCCATAGCCTATACTGCTGAACAGGTTTTTAGTAAAAAGTAAAGACAAAAAGTATGGTGAAGGCCTGAGACTCTTGGGGATGACCAAAAATTAAGAGGACACATCTACATTATAGAGATTTAGCTGTGTTAAATTAGACTGGAAAACTAACCTGCCTGTGGCCTTTGTACCAAACACCTGACACAGAGCTGGGATTCTGTAAAAGTGAGATAGCTAGCCTGAGTTGTCTAAACTCTATGAAGCTGCTGAGGATTCCTCACAGTGATACTTCAACCAAAGAAGACAAACTGCCCTCAAGAAGTGCCTCTCTAACTGTAGAAAGAGTGGTAGATACCTAACTTGCAAGTGGGTAGCCATAAAGGATTCCACTATTGATGCATTTGTTAGGAAAGAAAATGCTCTCTCAGTACCTAAGTTGCTTCTTGAACAGTGACCTCTATTTTCCCTCTGTTACTGTCTTACTACTTCCAAAACCAGGCAGGTAGCTTTTACCATTGCTTTCCCTGCCTGTTTCAAAGCCTAGCCATTACATACATTTTCAATAGGAATTATGCTATTAAGGTGTAATGGGGGCTGTGTTCTGGCCTGGAAACATGAACATTGTTTTTCTGGAAATTATAGCTAGGATTTGAAAAGTGCCTGATGGATTTGAAGTGTCAAAACCTGACTGAAATTGGATCTGATTTTGTTAGTAGCTTTTGAATGCCCTGTTCCATACATCCAGCCTTCTACAATGTTTAAATGAAATAGATATATGAAAGTGGAAGAGGTATTTTTGGTCAGATTTGTGGTTAATCTGAGGTTGTGTTTCTTGTTTCCAGGATCCTTACACTGGGACTTGGATTTCTTATTATCCCTTTTCTTCCTGCAAGTAATCTGTTCTTCCGAGTCGGATTTGTGATTGCAGAGAGAGTCATCTACCTCCCCAGTATTGGCTATTGTATTCTGTTTACCTATGGGTTTAGTCTCTTGAGTAAGCAAGCCAAGAAAAAGGTACCATCAAAACAGTCAGTGAAGCTGATGATGAAGTGCTTCAGCTGAATGGTTTGTGTCTTAACTTTTCTCTCTTCTCTATAGAAAACTCTTGCTGTGGTAGTCCTTGGGATCTTGTTGGTCAATGTTCTGCGCTGTGCGCTCCGCAGCAGTCAGTGGAGGTCAGAGGAACAGCTTTTTAGGAGTGCACTCTCTGTGTGCCCTCTGAATGCCAAAGTAAGTCATTCTTGTGGACTTGGAATCTTTCTTTTGTTGAGTGGGTTGGTTTGTTTTGGAATTTGGGCTAGAGGAGGTGTTGTGCATAGTTAATATATTGTGGTAGAGTGTTATTGACAATCCTGCTTGGTGCAAGGCTATGACATTGGCATGTCAGCCACCTAAATTACAGTGGGAGCATAGTCAAAATGCAGACATNCAAAATGCCAGACAGTGCAAATTACAGTATTGTAATTCAGAACTTGAGGGGGTGGGACTGAGGAGGGGAGGGAGAAGGAGAAATACACTCCAGGAAAGGCATTTTGTCAAATTGGACACAGGAAAGAAAAAAACCTCATGAAATTCAACAAGGGCAAGTGTAGGGTGATGCACCTAGGGAGGAATGACCCATGGACCAGCAGAGGTTAGGGGCTGATCTGCTGGAAAGCAGCTGAGTGGAGCAAGCCCTGGGTGTCTGGGTGGGCAGCAGGAGGAGCATGAGCCAGCAATGTCCCCTTGGGGCCAAGAAGGCCAATGGCATCCTGGGGTGCAGCAAGAAGAGTGTGAGAGTTTCAAAAGGAACCTGAGAATCACAGGATCACATCATGTTAGGGGTTGGAAGGGACCTCTGGAGGTCATCTTGTCCAACCTCCCTGCAGGAGCAGGAGAACCTAGAGCAGCTTGCACAGGATACACAGGATCCTTAATTCTTTAGATAGAAGCATGCATGCAGACCACATCTGCTGCCAGCTGAGCTGCAAGAAAGAGTTTGATTGCAAATCTCAGCCCTTCCTTGCAGGATGGAGACCAGTAGCCTTTAAACAGTTTCCTCAATTTTGTGAAGATAAATTTAGCATCTACTGGAATACAAATATGCAGCTGTAAACAAAAAACATTTATGGCCAATATTTGCAATGTGGTGGTGTCTGTCTAATCTCAGATTTCAGTAGCTAGAGAAAGAGCTGTTGTGTTGTATTGTGTGGCTGTGGTAGGCAACCATCTTTTTAGTGGTGACCTCAGTATATCTTGTCTTCTGGAGAAGTGCACCCTATAAATGGAGCAAGTGCAGTCTGTTTCTTTGTGTGTAGCTTCATCCATCTGCCATGGCTAAGAGTGCTTTAGACAGATCCACATTCTTGGCCTGTGCGCCAAGCTCCTTGGACTTCTGCCCACGTCTGGCTGGGAAGCTGCGGAGCTGTGTTCTGACAGGGCTCTGCTGGAGCCGATAAGCCATCTGCAAGCTACTGAACTAATGCAGCTGGTTCCAAGCCAAAGAGTGTACAGGGAAAAGGAGCTTGTGTTTGTCAACATTGGGCCATGTAGACATGCCTGAGCTGTGCTGCTGCTAGTGACAGCATGGGCGCATGGAAAGCATGGGGATGTGAACAGGGAGGGGTTTGTAGACTCACAACTTCTCTGTATCTGTTGATTGACTGAATTCCTGCATCTCAGTGATGATGTACATGAGTCTGAGTTAGAACCAGGCTGGTGGTGTTTCTGCTAAAGCAAATTTTTTGTGAAGTTTGTAAATTTTGAATGTTTCAGTGCTCCTGGCTTTATAGTCTGGCTGAATCAAATTTGGCATCTTTTCATTTGATGTCATTATGTGCCCCTGTGGCCAAAAAGGCCAATGGCATCCTGGGGTGCAGCAAGAAGAGTGTGGCCAGCAGGTCCCAGGAGGTTCTCCTTGCCCTCTGCTCTGCCCTGGGGAGGCCACAGCTGCAGGATTGGGTTCAGTTCTGGGCTCCCCTGCTTAAGAGAGACAGGCAACTTGTGCAGAGGGTGCAGAGAAGGGCCACTGAAATGCTGAGGGCACTTGAGCAGCTCTCTTGTGCAGAGAGGCTGAGAGAGCTGGGGCTGCTTAGGCTGGAGCAGAGCAGCCTGAGAGGGGAGCTGAGCAATGCTTAGCAATCCTTCAAGGGTGGGGGGCAGGAGGCTGGGGCCAGCCTTTGTTCTGTGGCACCTAGGGACAGCACTAGAGGCAATGGGCACAAAGTAGCAGCCAGCAAGTTGCAGCTGAACAGGAGCAGGAAGTGTTTTGCTTGGAGGCTGGTGGAGCAGTGGCCCAGGCTGCCCAGGGAGGTGCTGGAGTCTCCATGTCTGGAGAGATTCCAAAGGCAACTGGAGCCCATCCTGTGCAAGCTGCTCTAGGTTCTCCTGCTCTGGCAGGGAGGTTGGACTAGATGATCTCCAGAGGTCCCTGCCAACCCCTAACAGTCTGGGATTTCTGTGTTTATGTTTCAAGTTTCTCCTAGATTGCTTTGCTGAAGTACTGGAATATCTAATGACATGCTATGATAAAAGCCTAACTGGTGTTTCACCATGTCAAGACTACTGGCTTGGATTTCCTTAGCTTTAGACATCTACATCTGAGCAGGTCAGCCAGGCTGCCTTTATAACTAAGGAGGAGAAGGTGTCCCTTTTAGCATCTGATTCATCATCATCTTCAGCTCAATGACTGCCATGGGCCCGAAGGACTGCACCTTAGCTCTGTGTGTTTCTGCTGATGACAAAGGTCCAGATAACTAGAGCAGAGGTGGATACATAAGGTTAGGTGAGATTTTTGCCCTTGCCCTACTGCTGTTCACTATTTTTAGACATTGCTGTATTGCTCCTCACTTTCTGAGATCATTACACATTATTTTTCTTTTAATTTTAAAGCTTATTCTCCAAAATGCTTATATTACTGCCTTTTTTGCCATGTTGGAAGTGCCAAGTGTCTTTCTTCGCATTTAGCAAAGCCATGGCAGTTTTTAAAACTCCAGAGATGGTTTTATGTCTGGAGTAAAACCTCTCATTAATTAGCTACAAAAAATGCATAATTGCATTGTTAAATACTTGGGAAATAGCCACCGTTTTTCCTTCCCTAGATTGGAAATAACTGAATTTAAATGATTTTAAATTGTTCATATTCTGTTTGTGATCTCTACATTCTCTTTGCTTTTCTTAAAAGGATATAAATTAGTAAGCTTCATTTTTAAAAGGCCATTTCAGTAGCAATTTTTCTGCAATAACAAGCAAGGAAGTTACGATGAGCACTGGACCAGGCTGCCCAGGAGGCTGTGGAGTCTCCTTGTCTCGAGACATTGCAGAGCTTCCTGGACACATTGCTGTGTGAGCTGGTCTAGGTGATCCTGCTCTGGCAGGGGGATTGCACTAGATGATCTTTCTAGGTCCCTTCCAACCCCTGACATACTGTGATACAATACTCCCAAATTTCTTACAAGGTCTTGTGAAACCTCTTTTTGAGAGAACAAGCTTTAGTGCTGTTTAAGGATTTATGAAGCTGATGAGAGAGCATTTCCTTCAGATACTGAGATTTTTATTTCTATGCTATATATTAAAAGTGGGTTATCTTCAGCAGAATTTCCCTGAAGTGCTGTGGGTTGTGTTCCTAGGGGCCCTCTGCAGTGTTCTGCCACACAGATAGCATTTCATAGGTCACTTCTTTTTGTATACAGAATCTCAGAATCATTCAGGTTGGCAGAGACCTCTAAGCTCATCAAGCCCAACCATAGCTAGCACTCCCATACCACTAACCCATGGCCCTAAGGAGAGCAGCTCAATGTTTCTTAAACCCCTCTAGGGATGGTGACTCCAGCACCTCCCTGGGCAGCCTGGGACAAGACTTAACAATTCTTTCAGTAAAGAAATTTCTCCTTATATCCAATCTAAAGCTCCCCTGCTCCAACTTGAGACCATTTCCTCTTGCCCTCTCACTGCTAACCCTGGAGAAGAGACCTACCCCCAGCTCACTGCAACCTCATGTCCGGGAGTTGTAGAGAGAGCTAAGGTCTGCCCTGAGCCTCCTCTTCTCCAGAAGAGAAGTCATGCACAGTCATGCAGAAGAACTTCTAGGCAACATTAGCTGCACAAACAACATGTGAAGATCCAAAAGGCTCAGTAATCCAATAACCTCAGTAAAGAGAGGAGTGTTTGATGAGAGAAGCTGGCATTGAACAGCAGCATCTGCATGTTTCTGTAGAAATGATGACATCTGTGCTTTGCTGCCATCCTCGTCAGCAAATGTGCATATTTGCTGAAAAGGTGATCAGAAGCAGCTAGGAGGAGAGAATGAAATAGTTGATGATAGTAGTGCTCCAACTTAGGGGGGTGTACCACCTAGAAGATAATACTCTATCCCAATTTCTTCTTGTGCTGCTTTGAGGGGGCGGGGGGGAAAGGCCAAAAATCAGTTTAACAGTAATTTTGGTTGATACAGGAAATTTTTTTTTTCTCTCTTCCTGATTTAAATGTCTGTGTGCATTTTAACACTTAAATAATCAGGCACTGTATGTGTCTAACATAGAATGATACAGAGTGTTATTTTTTTATACAGGCTTCTTAAGCTGACTGAGGTATTGCAAACGGCCAAATACATAGAGCCAATTCTTTGGCTGAGCTATGGTGCCAAGGTTGTGTTAACTTCAAACAACACATGCCTGTTGAGATCATTTTACCTAGGGTTTTTTTGACCTAATTGCCTTCATTTCAGAGAATACTATGGTGTTATGCATCAATGAGAAATGCCCCTTTTAGAGCTATTATTAGAAAGTAATTACCTGGTTACAGAATCACAGAATCACAAAGGTTGGAAGAGACCTCTAAGCTCATCAAGTCCAACCATAACTAGCACTCCCATACCACTAACCCATGGCCCTAAGCAGAGCATCTAAATGTTTCTTAAACCCCTCCAGGGATGGTGACTCCAGCATCTCCCTGGGCAGCCTGGGACAAGACTTAACAACCCTTTCAGTGAAGAAATTTCTCCTTATATCCAATCTAAACCTCCTCTGGCACAACTTGAAGCCATAATAGTTAAGATTAATCAAGGAGCATGCAGGTATAATGTTAATAGGTCATTCCTAGTTAATATCTATCTGTCTTTAATCACCTAATAATTGAATGCTATGTCTGCTCTTAGATGTTTAATCAGGAAAGGAAAATTCTCCCTCCCAAACTAGCATACACAGTGTCTCTCAAAGGCAGCAGAACCACATCTCTAGAGATGAAATTGAAACCATCACACTGCCCACAAATTTTGAAATGGTATATAGAAAGTACTTGTGTCCCCATGTTGTGCAGGTAGGGGTCACAAGACAAGTCCAGGAGAGTTACAGCCTTGTCCTTAGCAGAGGGCAGATTGTTATTGTAGGCTTGGTTCCGGAAGGGTGGAACTAAAGGCTGATCTTGGCAGTCATGGCTGGTGAAGGAAGAGACATGATTGTATGGCAGAAGTCACCTGTGCCTCTCAAATAACTATGAGTGCCCGGAGACTCTTTGTTCAGTCCATTCATAAGTGCAGAATGTTCCTGCTTTCGTCATAGTAACCCCACACAACACTATAGGCTTGGGGCAGAGTGGATTGGTGCCTGGCAGAGAAGGACCTGGGGTGCTGGTTGATAGTCAANACATTTAGATGCTCTCCTTAGGGCCATGGGTTAGTGGTATGGGAGTGCTAGGTATGGTTGGACTTGATGATCTTAGAGGTCTCTTCCAACCTTTGTGATTCTGTGTTCTATTTGATATCTTCCAGCTTAAGGAGCTGCTTTGGCCTGTGCTTAGAGAGCTTTCTAGCACCTTTGTTCTCTCTAAAACCAGTGAAACTACTTTTTCACTCATTTTAGAAAGCATGGAAAATATTCTTGAGTTTTTGATGGTCTGTTCCTGCATAGTCCTATAGAGATGAAATTCAGCAATTAAATACCATAAGAGTAATTAATTGGTGTGCTGGATCAGTAGGTCCCAGATATTGTGCCAGGTAGGATTAGGATTTTTCCTTCAATAGATGCATGAGAAAAAAATTCCTTATTTGAATGTAGAAGGTGAATTAGATTTACCTAAATGCATTGCAAACCTATCTTTTTATGCTTCCATCTGACGGAAATCCTGCATAGTGTTTTTGAAAACATTGAAATTAGATTTTAGAAGTAGGGAAGAAATTACAGCGTGTGTTTGCTTTAGATGAAGTGTATACAATTGGATTTTAAACAGTAAGGCAATTTTAATACTGAGTTCTGATCTACTTGCTGAAAAGTCTGTGTTCAGGAGTCAGTACTCAGAGTACTCACAGTACCTTTGTGTTACTTCACCCAGCAAGTTCCAGCTGAACAGGAGAAGGAAGTGTTTTGCTTTGAGGGTTGTGGAGCAGTGTTGAGTTTTTGCCAGAGTGAAAGTAAAGTTTAATCAATACCTAGATTGTTGTCTATGATGGAGTTGATCTGAGTCAGCCTTCCTCTTACTTATTTAAGAAATAAATGACTAGCAGGAGGTCTTGTGAAAAGTGTGGTCATGTCATTTATAAAACCAAAAAGCAAACAAGCTTTCTTAAATACCTGGAACAGGTGAGATGCTTTTTTAATGTATCTTGCTGTCTTCATTGTATGTGTTGTCCAATCTTAAGTATCCACCTACCACAAAAGCCAGCAGTGGATGATGGAAGTGCTGACTGTTTCTGTTCAGAGTCAGAATTTTTAGCAACTTGGCTCCACAAAATCTCTGACTTTGTAACATCTGGCAGAATGTTCCTCTGTATTTTTCAGGTGCACTACAATGTTGGCAAAAACCTGGCTGACAAAGGAAATCAGAGTGCTGCAATCAAATACTACAGAGAAGCTGTAAGGTATTAGGAATTTGACTGAATTTTGCTTTACTGAACTGTCCTGCAATTGCTTTCCTGTCTAACATGAAGAAAATGCTTAGGTATTCGTTTTCATCTTCTGCAGCATTGCAGAGCTAGCAATTTGCATACAGTAATCCATGTCCCATACAGAATAATCATCTCTTAAATTTGACATTTTAGGTTGAATCCTAAATATGTACATGCCATGAACAACCTTGGGAACATTCTGAAAGAGAGAAATGAGCTCCAAGAAGCAGAGGAGTTGCTGTCCTTGGCTGTGCAGATACAGTAGGTTTAGAACAATGCACCAACTGGGCAGAAATGATACAACAGATTTTCTCTTCCAAATGCTCAATTGTCTTCTCTCATTTGTTATCTTCCCCAATTTGCCCAGACCTGATTTTGCTGCTGCATGGATGAATCTAGGCATAGTACAGAACAGTTTAAGAAGGTTTGAAGAGGCAGAACAAAGCTACTGGACAGCAATTAGACACAGGAAAAAATATCCTGATTGTTACTACAATTTAGGGCGATTGGTAAGTGCTTGTGACTAATTGATACCTGGGACAGAAATCTCTGTGTGTGTCTGTATATGTAATTCTGATATACTGTTAAATACTGAGAGTTATCACAGAATCACAGTATGTATGGGGTTGGAAGAGCCCTAGAAAGATCATCTAGTGCAACCCCCCTGCCAGAGCAGGATCACCTAGACCAGCTCACACAGCAATGTGTCCAGGCAGCTCTGCAATGGCTCCAGACAAGGAGACTCCACAGCCTCCTGGGCAGCCTGGGCCAGTGCTCTGGCACCTGAACTGCAAACAAGTTCCTCCTCATGTTAATACTAAACCTCCTGTGCTCCAACTTGCTCCCATTCCCTCTTGTCCTACCATTGGATGCCATTGAGCAGAGCCTGGCTCTCTCCTCCTGACACTCACCCTTCACATATTTCTAAGCATTGCTGAGGTCTCCTCTCAGTCTCCTCTTGTCCAGGCTGAAGAGACCCAGCTCTCTCAGCCTGTCCTCCTAGGGCACATGCTCCACTCCTGGAGTTATTCCAGTTTGCTTGCTTGACATGTGATTCAGGGTTATTTCATACTTTTGGTAGTATTTCCTATTGCTTCCTTCTATACAATCTTTGGTAATCCTATTTTTTCACAGAAGTATACTCATATTACCGGGGTTGGTTAGTGTGGAGAAGAGGAGGCTCAGGGGAGACCTTAGCTCTCTCTGCAACTCCCTGACAGAAGGTTGGAGTGAGCTGGGGGTAGGTCTCTTCTCCAGGGTTAACAGTGAGAGGATGAGAGGAAATGGCCTCCAGTTGCAGCAGGGGAGGTTTAGATTGGATGTCAAGAGGAATTTCTTCCCTGAANCCCTGGAGGGGTTTAAGAAACATTGAGATGCTCTCCTTAGGGCCATGGGTTAGTGGTATGGGAGTGCTAGGTATGGTTGGACTTGATGATCTTACATGTCTCTTCCAACCTTAATGATTCTGTGATAATCAAAAATATAGGCTTGTGGTCTTGTGCTCAGTAGGTTTTATTCATCATTTCTCAATATTAGACTGTTCTGCAGTCATTTAATATATTGTTAGGTAGTAGAAATGTTCCCCAAAAAATCAGTTTAGGTTCTTGGAAATAGTTATGTTATTTGCTTATTCTCTTGGGTAGCTTTTTTAAACTGTGTGCTTGCTTTCCTCCCTATCCTATTGGCACATGCATATTTGAAAACAAGCCTGGCTCCCAGAGAAAAGCAGGATAAAATTAGTCCACAGCACTCTTATCTTCCATACTACTGTAGTCTCCTTTTGCATTTCTTATTTTTTGTCTATAAAACAAAGTTTGACTAGAATGGAATCAGTTATTAACAGCTCTTCAGTGTCTTTAAGTGCATGCTAGGCAAGTAAAGCAAATGAGGGTGAAATGACTGGCTTTTCTTCCCTTTCAGTATGCAGATTTGAATCGCCACGTAGATGCACTGAATGCATGGAGGAATGCTACAGTTCTGAAACCAGAGCATAGTTTGGCTTGGAACAATATGATTATATTGCTTGATAACACAGGTATAACTGATTTGAATGTTTTAGTGAATAATTCAGTGTCTAGCAGAACTTAAAACTCTGCCTGTATTTCTTTGGCTACCCAGACACTGTCTATAAATATCAGAATACATTCTGAGTCAGTGGTTTTAAAGCATCTCTGGAAATCCAGCCTATAAATTGAATTTCTGGTCCTTATTGGAAAGCATGTTTGTATTACAGACCTTTGGAACTCTTGAATCTGCTTTATTTTTCTTCTGAAGGCATCATCTGTTGAAAACAAAATGGAGGTTTTCTGTTGTGTTACTCTGCAGGATTTTACCTTTGTATGTGTATACCTGATGTTCTTCCAAAATGCATATAATCAGCTGTTCATGCAATATGTGTACTTGCAGCGTGAGAAGTAACTAAGGCAGCTGTGGGCCTTGTAAGGAGAAAAAAGGTAACTAATTTTGCTGTTACACCTTCTCTTTTTCCTCTCCATGGGCTGGCAGGCAATCTAGCTCAAGCAGAAGCAGTTGGAAGAGAGGCCCTGGAATTAATACCTAATGATCATTCCCTTATGTTTTCATTGGCAAATGTCCTAGGGAAATCACAGAAATATAAGGTAGGTAACTGGAGCTTTCTGGGTGTTGGGTTGGGATTTTGGTGTCAGTCTTTGATTGAAATTGTATGAGGAGGTCAATGTGGTCTATAAGTTGAATAATTGGGTTTCAGTGCCCTTTTCTGTCACAGTATTGCTGGATGATTTTCGTCCCACATTATTTTAGATGCCTGGGTCAGGAATGTTGTGGCCTTAAACTATGTCAGTGGTCAGTGGAGAGAAATAGGCCCTTGAGCACACTAGAGGGCAGCTAGGGTCTTGTATTGCTTCATGGCCAGAGAGAACCTGCTTTGACTTACAGGCCTTGGTTCAGCAACTAAAATCAGATGTGATCTGCTAGACCTTTTATTTTGGGTGTGTAAAGGAAGCAAGGTTTACCATTAGCTGCTAAGAATTCTAGCCTCTCTGCCTCAGACACTATCTCAAATAGAGATGCACAGATTTGCTACTCCCAGGCTGAGGATAAGGTACGTGGGTAATCCCAGAATATTCTGAGAAGTCCACGCATTGAACTTTCTCTTGGATGAATTGGACCAGCCTGCAAGTGGTACCTCAGCATTAGCTACTTACATTGACAAGTAGGAAAGGTAATGGAAGTGCTGAGTTCTTTTCCAAAAGGAATTGGGTGAGCTGGCACACACTAAATCATACACAGTTAATATATTTACTTGTTTGAATTGATTCCATAGTCAGAGATTTAGGTATGTGATAGGAACAAACTAATAATCAAGGAAGTTTTTGGTATTCCTCAGGAAAACATCATTTACTGAGCTATGACTTAGGGGGTGTTGATGGCTTTTTGGCAGGGATAATGTTAGCAGCACTGAGGGAACATCCTCAGTATATTCAAAGTAAGATTTGCTGATATGAAACTTCTCAGAATGGATGTATTTTTTCACCATTTATTGTGTCCTCTTAAACTTCTGTAGTCCTGTGGGCCAGTGACAACCCAGCACTTGCTTTTGTTGCAGTTAGTGATGCTGTTAGATGCTGTTTCTCTAGACAGGCTGGGGTTTTTTTGTGTGCACTGTCTTTTCTCTCTCCACTTCAGACAGTTTTATTCTTTTAGGTTACTTTGACAAAGTTCTAGAAGGATACAAGTGAATATCCAGAATGTATAAGGGATGAGATTATGGAGGAGGTAATTGCTAGGGTTATTTTGGTGAGTCATGACTGTGAAAGAATAGAGGATTGTATAGTTACTAATCAGGGAGAGTATGCAGGATGACAGAATAAAGAGCATTTATAATGAAATGAGGAGAAAATAGTAAGTTGAAAACAAGCTAGAAAACTTTTCCCGGTGTAGGAGAAACAAGTCTGTCTTAATGGATTTAAAAGCTAAAAAAGGAGTGATTTTGATTGCTAGCTTTGAAAGGTCATTATGCTGCAAAGGAATATGTTGGAGACAAAGCAGAAGTGATAGTAGAGGAGAATGAAGCTTGCAAGGCAGCATCCTGAATAAAACAAAAGGAGCAGTGGAGCCCAGAGAAGCAAGCAGTGAGCCAGTGAGGGTTTTAATAGTTCAATATAGAGTATTAGGTTTCTGTAGACCAAAAAACCTTAACTAGTCACTTAAAAATGATGAGTTATAACAGGGAGAGCAAATTAAGGGAGCTGGAGGAAGTGTTTTGCTTGGAGGCTGGTGGAGCAGTGGCCCAGGCTGCCCAGGGAGCTGCTGGAGTCTCCATCTCTGGAGAGATTCCAAAGGCAACTGGAGCCCATCCTGTGCAAGCTGCTCTAGGTTCTCCTGCTCTGGCAGGGGGTTGCACTAGATGATCTCCAGAGGTCCCTTCTAACCCCTAACAGTCTGTGAGTCTGTGAAAGTGGACTCGCTCAGAAAAGGTCATCTCGGGAACTGTATTTTGCATTGCCTGAAAGGAGGGGAGGCACAGGGGTTTTTAAGTGGGAGAATGCTAAATGGCAATAATAAAGCATGGAAAATTCAGATTTCTTTTCCAGCCCCTCAACATGTAAAAGCAGAGAAGTAGTGTCTCTTTAAAGACTCCTGTTGAGAGTTTGAGATGGGAGGGGATGGAGAGTGTCAGGGTGATGGAGGTAGTTTTTCAGAGGGCTGCCTGGCTCTGTCTGATGTCTTGTATGTGTTCATTTATACAGGTTACTTGCTAGGTGTCTGTATAGGAGTTGCTATTGCATTGGCCTTGTTGCCACAAATATTTTTTCCAGGATTTTTTTGTTGCCTCTTATTTTAAAAGATGATTAAGTCAAAAAGATTTTACTATATTCCAAGAGATTTCCTTCCAATCAGCACACAATATTCTTCAGTTTCAAATGCACTTAGATTTTTCTCTAGAAGATGTTTTTTCTGGAAAAAAAAGCCAACCCAACCCTTTATGATTTGTGTTTGTATCTACTCATGAATGATTTACTGTTCCATAAAGAAAAACACATAAAGGATGAGCTGTTTTGGTGGTTTTGATTTGTGGGTTTAATTAACATCTGTTTTACCAAGTTAGAGTTCTCCTTTAAATGCTTGTTCTTGTGGCAGTGGATGAAGAACTCAACTATCTTTAGTTCTTTGAAAATATGTATACATCTGTGTCTTTTCTGCAGAAAGTACAATAAATTGAAACCATTCAGCATTTTTTTTGGATCTGAAATCAAGCCAGGCTACAATTCTGAGCTGTGGCCTTGGCAGCAGATGGAATGCAGTGTGCTTACCCAGAGCCTTTGCTATTTGCAGCGTGCAAGTTTCTTGGAACCACTTAAAGATTTGGCAAGATACAGCAGTTTGAAATATCACCAATGTCCTGGAATGGATATTTACTCCATCTATCTCCAGTAATATGAATTTGATGCACCTTAAAAAGCCTTTAATCAGTCAGTGTGCTTCTAGTAGCTGCTGAGAAACGTAGTGCTGATCAAAGTGCTTTCAGCATTTAGTTGAAGATTCACAGTGATGGCAGCCAGCTTTCCATTTTCTGGAAAGGCATTGCACATTATGTCCCACTGTGCTTCAGCAGTGAAAGGATGACTCCAGACATTAGTGCTTCTCATTTGTGCATCTAGAATACTGTGTTCAGTTTTGGGCCCCTCAGTACAAGAAAGACGTTTAGTTGCTGTAGCAGGTCCAGAGAAGGGCAATGAAGCTGGTGAAGGGTCTAGAGCACAAGTGTTGTGAGATGCAGCTGAGGCAACTGGGATATTTAGTCTAGAGAAGAGGAGGCTCAGGAGAGACCTTATCACTCTATACAATTATCTGAAAGGAGGTTGTAGTGAGGTGAGTGTCAATCTCTTCTCCCAGGTGACTAGCAATAGAGGAAAATGGCAAAAGAGGAAATGGCCTCAAGTTGCACCAGGGGAGGTTTAGATTGGATGTCAGGAGGAATTTCTTCTCTGAAAGGGTTATTAGGCATTGGCCCAGGCTGCCCAGGGAGGTGGTTTTTTTGAGTTTGGTGCTCAAAAAACATGTTGATGTGACACTTTGTGACATGATTTAGTGGTCATGGTGGTGTTGGGTCAATGGTTGGACTCAATGATCTTGGATGACTTTTCCAACCTAAAAGAGTCTATGATTCTGTGACCACTCCTCTTTGGTGCTGTCTGTAAAGTGTTTGAAAGTGCCTTCAGTCCCATCATCCAAAACATTAATGAAGACACTAAATAGTATGGGTTTCAAAGAAGCCAGTGCAGCCAGGAACTTTAATAGCCTGGGTGTGTGAATGCTGGTGCTGCTGCTTATGTCAGGAAAAGCAATGCTAACACTTGCAGTAAGGAGTCGTATACTCCCTAAATTTCCAGACATCTGGTGCCCTTGTTCATTCCTATGCAAGTATTCCTTCTCCTGAGGGTTAGGATTTGTAGTTTCCTTAAGCTGAGAAGATGAAGGCACTTTCTGCATCAGTCTCTCCTGGTTTGAAAGTGGCAGCCTCAGCTGTGAGCATGTATTTTGGGGCTGAATTTCGACATGCTGGGAAGCTCTGAAGTCACTCAAAGTTGAGTGGCTTAATCTTGACACCAGAAGTTTCTTGTCCCCTAAGGGGGACTCCTTTAAGAGACTTCTTTCATGCTTCACATGAGAAGATGGTAGAACCAAAAATCTGTGTTGACAGGTTTTATTTTGTAGTAGAGCCTATCTTAGGTTTTGAGGAGATGAGTAATAAAAGATTAGCACAAAGGAAAGGTCTTTTCCCCAGGTTATTGTTCTCACATACCTCAGACAGCAGGCATGGGCATTCAGAAGGAAGCCTACCACATGGAGGTCATTTTATCTTCAGGTCAGTTGCATTGGGCAACTTTCCCTAAAAGAAAGCACAGCATAGAAATCTAGGTAAAAAAGTCACTTGCTAAAATAGACAAACTTGCATGCAAGTGAGTAAAATGCTCCATATTTGGGGGG
>VWZO01020112.1:182122-219622 GCA_013396975.1 Bucco capensis
CACCCCTGCCAGCTCTCTCAGGATTCTAGGATGAATCCCATCTGGCCCCATAGATTTCTGGACGTCAACGTGTAGGAGTAGGTCGCTGACCATCTCCTTGTGGATTATGGGGGGGAGATTTTGGTCCCATTCTCTTGGCTTGGGGGGCTGGCTTCCCTCAGTACAGGGTTACTTTTATTAAAGACTGAGACAAAGAAGGCATTAAGCACCTCAGCCTTATCCTTGTCTTTTGTTACTATATTTCCTTCTGGGTCTAGCAGGGGGTGTAGGCTCTCTCTGTTCTTTCTTTTGTTATTAATGTATTTATAAATGCTTTTCTTGCAATCTTTAACTTTTGAAGCCAGATTAATTTCTAGCTGGGCCTTGGACCTTCTAATCATCTCCCTACATAACCTAACAATATCCTTATACTCACTAGGTACACTATAATGTACCATCTATAAACAGACAGGGAGTGAGATCTAGAAATCTCTCCTTGAGGCAGCAGAAATGGGATTACTGGACCACAGAATCAGTCTCTTTCAGTCTCCATGAGTCTAGTTTTCCTTTCCATGCGTAGCATATCAATCAAACTGCCTTTTCTTTTTACTTCAAAAGGAGAGCTAAGAGATTGTCTCATCTAGTTCCTTGGCAGAGTGCAAGTTTGGCAGTAGTAGTAGTGTTATTTCTGATTGCTTTTGAGGATAGTAAGCAGTGAAAGGATTCCCAGTACTTCTGGATAGTCTAGGCTTTGCCTTTGCACTGTGTTTACCAGTAGCTTGTTAGTGGATCCTTATTGAATCTACTGTCCAAATAGATGGAGGAGCTTACAGCCTGTCTTGTTAGACTTGTGCACAGCCTGTTGTGTTGTGGCATTACCTGCATGCTGCTGGAATCAATATGACAAACTCTGGACCTGTGCCCAATAGGAGATGAACCCCTCAGGAAAGTATCAACTGTTCCTCTTTTTCTATATATGGGGTTTTGAATGGGTTATATTTTGATAGCAGTATTCAAGGTTTCATTGCTTGCCTATCTTAATTTTAGGTGACCTGGTCTTCTATCATTAAAAAGTGGGCCCCACAAGCCAGCTGAGAGCATATGGATCTCCTCCAAACACTGTCTGTGTTCACCTAGCCTTTCTGTTCTGGCTTTAAAAACCACCATGGTTGCACTAAAACCTGGAACCCCCATACTTCTAGAAGTCTCTGTATCTTACTGAAAAAATACTGGAAGACAATACAACTTCTGAGAAGCTGTATATCAATAAACAAAAAAACCAAATCCATATCACAACTTAAATCTTATACCAGTTGACCTACCTGCCTGCCATAATTTCATTTGGGTTTTGAAATCAGCACTGAAAGCTAAGGAAGCTTTCATTCTATTATGCCTTGTACCTAAAGTTTAAAACATTTGTTTTAAATATATGTAAATATATGTACTTCCTCTTTATTTTAATGAATGACTCTGCAATTTGTCAATTTTTTTATCAGCTCTGCCCTGCTGATAGAGTGGAAGGAAGGAGAGACTAAGATTAATTAAATCTTCTTTGATATTTGTTGTTTTTATTTAGTATCTTGACAGTCCAAGGAGCTCCAAAGAGTAATCAATCAAAATCACTCACAGAATCACAGAGTCATTAAGGTTCGAAGAGACCTCTAAGATCATCAAGTCCAACCATACCTAGCACTCCCATACCACTAACCNAGTAGCCTCCCCAGTGCTGAGTACAAGGGGATGATCGCTCCCCTCTGTCTATTCTCACTGGAATAGTCATGATAACCAATTAATGCAGCAGTACAAAAATTGATTGCAATAAGTTAAATTCTGGTATAGCGGAAGTCATCTTTTTGCAAAAGAGGTATAGATTTGAGGTTGCTCAAAATGTGGAGTTACAGCAGAATTTCCACTTCACTCCACAAACCTTTTTTTTTGCCCTTGACTGAAGGCTGAATGCTTTTAGACACCTGGACTTTCATTTTTAAAATGACCTTTTATGGTCAGTTAACTGATACTATATTATTTCACCTCAAAATCATCTGTGTGCATTGCTTCCTGTCATTTTCCATGGTTCCACTTCTTTTGAGTTATTACCGCCCTCAAATCCAAGTGCACACATACATGCTGCAGAGCATTTGAGAAATATACGGCGTTATTCTGGTGACACCAGGTGTTGGAAGGAAAAAATGTAATGCATTATGGATTCAGAAGCATGCCTTTAGCAAGTGATAGTTGTCAAGGAGTAAACAGGGAGCTAGTGGAGGTTTGCAGTTTCATAATCACTTGAATTTAATATTTTAAATGCTAAGTTCACATGCAAAAGCAATTTGTTCCTTACCTGTCTTTGAAAGCCATATCAAAAAGACAACATGAAATATTTGTAGCTTCCTATGTCTTAAGTAGTGCACTGTTTCTTGATTTATATCTAGTGTAACTCCCTAATGATTTGGCTTTTTCTTGAGTTAATTAGCATCACTGACTATTTGCTTAAAGAATGCAGAAGTAAGATTCACTGAGATTAGCATAGATACTGGTTCTCCAATCTGTGAGAACGAGTGTTCAGAATAGAACATATTCCTGTATTTGTCCTTATCTGTAAGGAGCAAGCCTTGCCTCAATCCAGGGGGAAGCAAACATATAGATGTTCTACTTAGGGCCATGGTTTAGTGGCATGGTAGTGCTAGGTATGGTTGGACTTGATGAGCTTAGAGGCCTCTTGCAACCTTAATGATTCTGTGATTCTGTCATTTGGGGATTGGGAGGTACCTGAGACTGCTGTAGTAGATGATAGTAATAAATTATAAACAATAATAGCTATAGATTGGCTTAAAATAAGGAGGAAAGTTGCAAACAAGCAGAGCAGTTAGTTTTACATCAGTTTGTACTGAGAGAGGAGGTGTGTGTTGAAGATGTCTGTTGATCCCAATACCTGAAGAGACATTTCACTTAGGACAGAGAAAAGTCTTAAGACTTGCAGTTCCTACCCTGCTCTGTTGCCTACTACTGTAGCCAGTTTAGCCATGGGCTTTGCTCATCATTTTATCCCATGTTTGGAGTGTGTGAGAAGGCTGCTGTGGGGAGATACTGAAGCTAGGCAGAGGACATGAGGAGAAACTTTTTTGCTTTGAGGGTGGTGGAGCACTGTCCCAGGCTGCCCAGGGAGGTGCTGGAGTCTCCATCTCTGGAGAGATTCCAAAGGCAACTGGAGCCCATCCTGTGCAAGCTGCTCTAGGTTCTCCTGCTCTGGCAGGGAGGTTGGACTAGATGATCTCCATAGGTCCCTTCCAACCCCTAACAGTCTGTGGTTCTGTGATTCTGTAATTGTGCATATAATTCCAAGTTATTACAACAAAATAGCGAGAAGAAAGTAAGTTGTAGCAACACATTTGCCTGAGTCGTGCCTATGCTACGTTTGTAGAATCCTTTCTGCATCCCTTCCAGTGGTGTATATAGCCAGCACAGCTAAGGGACAAAGCAGCAGATCAGTGGGGGTGAAATCTTTACTCCCACTTCTGCTCTTCTGCAGTTATAATCATCTATAATCATCTATTAAATATGATGATGTCAGCTTGAGGCTGAATCATCTTTGCTTGGGGTCTGCTCCAGTCCTAAAGTGGCTACATCTTAAGATCTAGCTTGGGGTATTCTAACATTTGATTCTTGTAATATTGCCTTGTCTGCCCTCTGTGCCTCTTCTCCCAACACAAAAGTCTAGATTGATGCATAGGTGTAGTTGGGTATTCTCCTAGAGCTTTGAATGCCTTAAGGTATGTGAGTTTGCTCTGATTTGCTCCCAAAGTAACTTTAAAGACTTATGTCCCTAGAATAATACTGGGGTTTTTTTCATCTACTCTACATGCTGCCATAGTGCAGGACCACATTGCATGTGGAAACAACGCCATTTGTACAAGTAAAATCCTTCACAAAATTACCTGGTGCTCCAAAATACATCACTTTTAGGTGCATAGGACCAGTGTTTCTTTGAAATGCTTGTTCCCCTTGTGCTCCCCTCTTACCACCATGTCATCTTGGTGGCTGGCACAGGTGTCTCTTGTAGCTGATGAGAACAATGTCCTGTGCTGGTGCTGACTTCCAACATCCATCAGTAGTTCTTGGGAGCCTCCTGTGGCTCCAGGAGAAGCTTGTGTAGCTGGTTTTCCTTGTTCAAGTTGCAGCAGGGGAGGTTTAGATTGGATGTCAGGAGCAATTTCTTCCCTGAAAGGGTTGTTAAGTCTTGTCCCAGGCTGCCCAGGGAGGTGCTGGAGTCACCATCCCTGCAGGGGTTTAAGAAACATTGAGATGCTCTCCTTAGGGCCATGGGTTAGTGGCATGGGAGTGCTAGGTATGGTTGGATTTGATGATCTTAGAGGTCTCTTCCAGCCTTAATGAATCTGTGATTGTGTTCCTCAGTAAACAGAGACCAGTGTTAAATTTTGCATCAAACTCCAGACCCTGTTTCTGCATCAAAGCCCAAACCACTCCGGAAAGTAAGCATTCCATTCAACACATCCTTCTAGGATACACACAAACAAATTGGGAATTTCTTGCCTTGCTTAGCTTTGACTCTAGCAGGCAGGAGGATATTTGAGGTTCTGGTCTGTATGATTTTCTTGATCTGAAAGCAATGACTCCAGTGCCTTGCTGAGTGCCATTCCAGGCTTTTTTTGGATGTCCCCAGAATATCTATTTGTTTCTTCTGTGTAGAAGATAGTAGGCCAGCAAATATATTTACTCTTGAGATAAGGATGCTTTCCCAGTTGAGGAATAAAGAGGTGAGGTGTGTCTCAGAATTCACTGCAGGGCTTTGCAAGTGTTTCTTGGAGACCAAAAACCATGAGCGGGACAGCTGAAATAACTAATGAGTTTTTATGATGATCTGTGACTTTTTTCTGTAGTAAACTTGGTCCTACTTTCTAAACAGAAGTGATATGCCTCAGTGGGACTGAAGTAATTATATACATCTGTTCATGGTTCTTTGTAGATTTGATTTGGTGTTCTGTTGAGCTTTGTATTTTCTTACCTTTTATTGTATTAGAAAATGCTGGAAGAGATTTGTTGCTGAGATACAGATTGGGTTTTTATTTTTGACTTGCATTGAGCTGCAAGCTGAAATTCATTTTTTAAAATATTATTTTTATTAAATAAAACTACCTGCATAGCTTATAAAAAAGACATTTAATTAAGCAAATAAAATAACTGCATTTAGAGAATGAGAATAGAATAGAATCACAGAATAATTTCAGTTGAAAAAGACCCTTAAGATTGAGTCCAACACTGCCAAGTCCACCGCTAAACCATGTCCCTAAGCCACATGTCTACATGGTTTTTAAACACCTCCAGTGATGGCAACCTAGCCAGTACATACAGATAAAAAAATCATTCTTGCCAGTGTATCTTCTAGGAGTATAGATACACCTTACTATCCACTATCTCTCCTAAACCTCACAACATTTGCATGACTCTGCTTCTGAGCAAACATGCTTTGGCCATTGCCCATCTGTACCCACAGAATCACAAAGGTTGGAAGAGACCTCTAAGATCATCAAGTCCAACCATACCTAGCACTCCCATACCACTAATCCATGGCCCTAAGCAGAGCATCTCAATGTTTCTTAAACCCCTCCAGGGATGGTGACTCCAGCACCTCCCTGGGCAGCCTGGGCCAAGACTAAACAACCCTTTCAGTGAGGAAATTCCTCCTTATGTCTAAAACCCTTCCTGGTTGAAGACTTAAAACTATTTTTTGCCATTAAATCTGATGGCTTACCAGTACAGCTAGTTTTCGTCTTCCTCTCTCCTTTCTTTGGGCCACTGACACTTTACAAGCAAAGCATGGCTCTGTGTAGAATATCCTTGTGTGTATACATGAATTCAGCATGATGC
The DNA here is from genome assembly GCA_013396975.1 of Bucco capensis. Taxonomy (NCBI): domain Eukaryota; kingdom Metazoa; phylum Chordata; class Aves; order Piciformes; family Bucconidae; genus Bucco; species Bucco capensis. The sequence goes on from VWZO01020112.1 coordinate 187,988, forward strand.
TCCAAAGGGCCATGGCAGAATTTGATGACCAGGATGGTATCTACATTAGATAGCGTACTGATGGAAGCCTATTTAACCTAAGGCGTTTGAAGGCCCATACTAAGACTATAAACCATCTTGTCCAGGAGCTGCTTTATGCTGCTGACGCTGCCCTTGTTGCCCAGACAGAAGTAGCTCTGCAGCGTTTAACGTCCTGCTTTGCAGCCACTGCTGAGCTTTTTGGGCTGGAAGTTAGTTTAAAGAAAACAGAAGTTTTATATCAACCTGCACCTCAGGAAGTTTTTCATCATCCTCATATCATCATTGGCGATTCAGAACTTAAATCAGTCCAACAGTTTAATTACCTAGGCAGCCTCATCTCCTCGGATGGTAAGATTGACGGAGAGATAGACAATAGGCTAGCAAAGGCATAGAGTGCTTTGGGAAAACTCTATCAAAGAGTCTGGCGAAATAAACACTTGAAGAAAAGTCCAAAGCTCAGTGTTTCTAGAGCCATTGTGCTGTCTACTCTTTCCTATGGTTCTGAATCATGGGTCATCTATCGCCACCACCTACGACTCTTGGAGCGCTTCCATCAGCGCTGTCTCCGTACAATCCTAAACATCCATTGGACAGATGATGGGACTAATCCGTCTGTCCTAGAACAAGCAGCAATTCCAAGCCTTGAGGCCATGCTGCTGAGAACGCAGCTGCGTTGGGCAGCTCACGTCTCCAGGATGAAGAACTACTGCCTGCCTAAGATCATGCTCTATGGGGAACTTGCCACTGGCTGGTGCAAGAGAGGAGCCCCGAAGAGGAGATCCAAGGACTCCCTGAAACAACAGCTCAGCCTTGGCCATATTGCTCCCCTGAACTGCTCTCCTCTGGCCTCCAATCAGGAGCTCTGCACACACACTATTTTTAATGCCGCGGATGTTTTTGAGCAGGCACACAGGATCACTCTTGAGGAGAAAAGACAGCATAGAAAGAATCGTGTCTTGCAGGTTCTACCTCCTGAGGAGTCCTTGTGCTGTGCCTTTTGCAACCACTCTTGTCTGTCCTGCATTGGCCTTTGCAGCCAGCAGCGCTTGGAAAAAGCGCTTGGGAAGAGCGTGGATGGAGCCCTCTCTGGATCTTCGTTCGCAAAGCCTAGCCATGATAGTGATAATACATGAATACTGTAAATGCATGTGAATTACCTTTCTTTGGGCCTTAAAAGCAGCCTGTAGTTTCCCAGGGAATTACAGGCTGGAAAAAAACCCAGTATCTTGGGGTTTCCTGGTGCTTCACTTCTGCCACGCTGGTCAAATGTGTTCCAGTAGCTAGTCCACACTGGGGTAGGTGGTTTCTGGAGGAAGAACAGTGCAGTGTTTTCCTAGATTCAGCTTATTTAGGGGAACAGATTTTGTTCCTTGAGTATCTGTGCTTTTGTTTGAGTTTTAGTGAGGTTTGAGGAGCATTATGGTGCAGTGCCCTCTCTGCATGGTGCTCCTCAAGGCTGTGGCACCTCAGCTCATAATGCTTGCGCAGCTGCTGGCTGGAGCAGCCTCCACTGTTTAGTCACAGACTCACAGACTGTTAGGAGCTGGAAGGGAACTCTGGAGATCAGCTAGTCCAAATCCCCTGCCAGAGCAGGAGAACCTAGAGCAGCTTGCACAGGATGGGCTCCAGTTGGCTTTGGAATCTCTCCAGAGATGGAGACTCCAGCACCTTCCTGGGCAGCCTGGGCCACTGCTCCACCAGCCTCCAAGCAAAACACTTCCTCCTCAGTCAGGATGTCTTGCTGCCATCTCACTCAGCCAGCCACACATCAGGGCCTGAGAGGCACCCTTGGGTGCTTGCAGGGCTGTGGAACTCACCTTGGCAGAATTCATCTCACCAGCAGCTCCATGCTGGCCAGAGCAAAGGCATAAGATGGCCTCCAGTGCCACAGGCTCCTGCTGGCAGGAGGCTGCTCTCGCTGACCAATGGAGTTTTATTTAACAGCTCCTTTCCAGGCTCAGTCACACTCCCAAGGGACAAGGGGACAGTGCTGTGCCATGACCTGGGCACCTCCCCCCTCCTTACAGAGCATCATTGTGCAGCCATTTTCCTGTTTCTCTCTTCCCCCTTCTGTCTCTCACCATCTTTTCAGTGTAGAAAAACACATTCCCATGCTGAGGTACTCCAAGTGTTTGCTGTGTTTTGCAGGCTGGGATGCTCTTCTTGGTCCAAACCAGGGAAGTGACCCCTCTGGGCATTGGTATGCAAATCAGTGTGCTGACCTTGCAGGGAACCTCTCCAAGCTGCAGGCTGTGTCCTGAGGCTCACGGTGTCTGTGGTTTGAAACCCTGGGCTCTGCTCTGCATGTCAATGATGGAAATCACTTCAAATTCACGATAGCATCCAAACCAGTACCAGGAGCAGGATTGGCATAGCAAGGCTGCCCTATCAGCAGCTGTTTTCTACTTTTCTCCTGTAGCAGCAAGCTGGCATTTTAGGGAATGCTCTGGTTTTGGGTTTTTTTTTCCCTTTTATGTAGCTATAACAGTTTAAGTATCTATGCTAAAGATGCAAAGATGAGACATTTGTATGTATGTAATTTAAATTAATTGTCCTGTACTTGAATCAGCATCATAAGGGCCCCCAATGCTGAGTGGGATGATGAGAAACCATCTAGCCTGCTACCTTTCTCTAAGGGCAAGATGAAGTTGTAGCATTCCACAGTGGTTTGGACAAGTATCTATTTATTTTTCAGGAGTTTCAGTTTTGAAGGCTTCTGTATTGTTGGATTTCCAGTAAACACTTCACACCCTGGTTGCCACTCAAGAATAAAATGCTTGAGAGAGATACCACTGTGTTCTTCTGAAACATCAGCCTGTGTTGCTCAATAGCACTCAAAAAGGCATTGAGGGAAGGGAGTGTGAACAAAACAGATGTGCTGGCAGTGAGGGAAAGGAGTGTGAACAGAACAAGAGATGTGTAAACCCATTGTTTATCCATTCTCAAACATTTCAATTCTGGTTTCCCTAGTTCAGAAAAAGAAAATGTAGGAGAACCAGCAAATTGAAGGCAGGGATGGCAAAGATGATTTCAGGTAAGGAGTGTTTTCCATTCTGTTCAGTACACATGGACTCATCAGCCTAGAAGACAGCAAGAGCTGAAAAAGTATCTGGTGGCACCAGACCCCTGACTCGGAGGAGAAGCCATCAGATGAAGCAAGCAGGTGGAAGAAACCCCAAAGCAACGTGCAGGTCATGCATGTGTGTGGAGTGGAGGCATGGGGCAGCCTGCTCTGGGCTGCTGCCATTGCTGACCTCTCACAGAAGCAGTGGTGTGAGCTCACAGGAGGAGAAGGCTTTATGCACCACAATGCTCATCCCTTCTGGCTTCAGAAGGGTCCACACCCAAGTCTGGAAGTGCATCACTGTCACCTTGCCCTGGTCTTGCACTCTTGCCTCAGGAGGTATCTGCTGTTGGCTGCCCTGGGGGAAGGGTGGGATTTCAAGCCTTTTTGTGGGGACTTACCATGGTTGTTCCTGTGTCCTGTCTGTTCCTATCCATGGTTATTATTCCATGCAGAAAGTTGGAAGGCTGTGTGCTCACATCTGTGGAGAATCAACTGTCTCTTCCAGAAAACTTTAACCTTCATTCTTAGGTGATGATGCTCCATCTCCTGCTTAAGCTCCTTGTTCAGGCTGTGGCCCAAGAAAGCCAGTCCCGGAATCATTCTCCTCTGAGCTCTTTGTAAGTCCTTTTGTAGTCCACAGCTTTCTGAATTGTGGTAGCAAGACCCTGATATATATAGTCTGAGGGTCATACTATTAATTATTATTAGGACAAAACAATCAATACTTAATTATAATGATATAATATTCTCTTGGGGGGACAACTTTTCTTTCCTCCCCAACTCAAATTTTCCACATCCACTGACTTTCTATTTTCTTCATCCTCCTAATTTGCTGGCAATCCCTTCCTGACTCTGCACTGTCTGGAAATCTAGTCTGTTAGTCTAATGGTGTGTCCAGCATGTTTCTGCAGCCAGTTGTCACATGGAGGCCTCTGAAGCTGCTTCTGACTATCACTTTGGGAATGAAACTCTTTCTGGGAGTAGTAAAAATTAGTCTAACAAAAGTTCTATATGCAGTAGAAAGTGACTTGAAACAGTTTCAAACAGTTTCAAACAGAGAAAAGGCAAAAGTTTGTTGTGATGCTGAACGGGCACAAGGCAGGTGAGCAGTGCTCTGCCTGCCTGTCCGAAGGGAGGGCATCCTTGCTCTGGTTCCTGCTGATCACAGAATCATTCAGGTTGGAAGAGATCTCTAAGATCATCAAGTCCAACCATACCTAGCACTACCATACCATTAAACCATGGCCCTAAGGAGAGCATCTCAATGTTTCTGAAACCCCTCCAGGGATGGTGACTCCAGCACCTCCCTGGGCAGCCTGGGACAAGACTTAACAACCCTGTCAGGGAAGAAATTCCTCCTGACATCCAATCTAAACCTCCCCTGCTGCAACTTGAAGTCATTGTCCTCTCACTGTTAACCCTGGAGAAGAGACCTACCCCCAGCTCATTCCAACCTCATGTCAGGGAGTTGGAGAGAGAGCTAAGGTCTGCCCTGAGCCTCCTCTTCTCCACACTAACCAAGCTCAGTGCCCTCAGCTGCTCCTCAGCACACTTGTGCTCCAGAACCCTCACTAGCCTTGTTGCCTTGTTGAAGCTCATCCCATTGGCCTCAGCCCATGGATCCAACCTCTCCATGTGCCTCTTCACAGCCTCCCTACCCTCAAGCAGATCAACTTTCCCTCCTAGCTTGGTGTCATCTGCAAACTTACTGAGGGTGCACTCGACCTCCTCACCCAGATCAGTGATGAAGATATTGAACAGAGCTGAGCCCCAACACTGAGCCCTGGGCAACACCACTGGTGATCTGCCACCAACTAGAATGACCTCCACTGACCACTACTCTCTGGGCTGGGCCCTCCAGCCAGTTCCTTATCCAGACAAAACTAAACCTGCCTAAAACATGAGCTGCAAGCTTCTCCAGGAGGATGTGGTGAGACATAGTGTCAAAGGCCTTACTAAAATCCAAGTCAATAACATCTACTGCTTTCTCCTTGTCCACTAGGGAGGATGAACACCTCCAAGATAATCCAGCTTAAGCACAGGCACATATTTCCTGGTTTAGGGCTGTAAACTATCCAAAAGTGAAATGAAAAGTGCCTGCAAAGTAGGTGAAATGGCATTTTGGGTAGTGCCCAGTAGCCTCCAGCATGGCACTGGTTACTCTCATCCTCCTGCTTGTTTTCACAAACCAGTTTCTGAGCGGATGACTGCTGTGAGGAGACCATAACCTCTTGATTTCAAAGGAGCCATGGGTTTGCTGGTGCCTCTGTGGTTAATGTAAGAAAGGTGTCTTGCCATAAACTTTTTCCGAGGTATTCAGCAAGGTTGGGAAAGGGTCGGCCCGGGCAGGAAGCCCTTGTCTGTGCTATAAAGAAAATAGCAAGCAACAAAATGAAAGCATCAAAGGACCAACAGGATGCGGTCCCAGGAGTCCTCTCTGGCATGTTAGTCCTTCTTGAAAGTTAGCATTGAGTGAAAAGTGACCTTAAAACTCACTTCATTCAAACAGACTGGGCTCAAGTTTAAAGTTCAAGGCATTTTGTTTTTTCACCTGTTTCCTACAGTTTTAAGAAACTTCTGAAGAATTAATGTGTAACTATATCTGGTTACTGAGCCAACACTGAGAAGTTTTCTCAAGGGAAAATAATCTTACTGTATGGAAGGCAGAGAAATGGATACTTTCTAAGCTGCAAGAAAAAGTTTCAACACAATCAAACTAGCACAATTGCAAACAGCCCTGGAGCTGGCATTGTGCATGCAGTACTTATTCGAGTTTCAAAAGAAGCTGGTAGGATCTTGTAATTGTCTGAACTGTGGAGAATCACAGAATCACAAAGGTTGGAAGAGACCTCTTAAGATCATCAAGTCCAACCATACCTATTACTAACTTACCACTAAACCATGTCCCTAAGTAGAGCATCTGAATGTTTCTTAAACACTTTCAGGGACAGTGACTCTACCACCTCTGTGGAGAAAGGTTGGGTTTTTTTTGCCAAAGCTCCTGCTGATGCTTGGGAAGCAAAGTCTTGTTTTGGGCAAGCCCTGGGAGCAAAGATGGTTCAGGTCCATCTGTAGGTGTGCATCAACCGAGCCAGCAACTGGCCCTGTGGTCACCCAGCCCTCACTCACCACACTGGAGCTGTTGGGCCCTGAGAGGGAAAACTAAAGCCCTGACCCAAATATCCTTCATTGAGTGAGAGCAGCCGTGGCTAGAGGGAGGTTGGACTAGATGATCTCCAGAGGTCCCTTCCAACCCCTAACAGTCTGTGAATCTATGTGACTCTGTGGTGCAGCTCCAGCACTGCTAATGACATGTGGCAACTTAACCAGCAGCCTGCAAGCCACCTTCATTTTCACCCGACAGCATCTTCTACTCATGTCATCTTGAAATAGTTACCTTATTTTCTGGACTTGGTGTCTCACATAACCAAGCAACTAGTAATAGATCCTGTGAGTGGTTCAGCAGGTCAGCTTTCACAGCTGAAAGAAAGAGTTTGAGGAGATGACTTGCATTTCCCCATGCCATTAAATTTTCATGATTCTGGTATGAATATTTCATGGAAGTACCTTCTGAGTGGATTTGTTTTGTCCTGGCAGCTCATACTCAGTATAGAGTCCAGGAGTTTGTTTACATTTTGGTGGGTTTTCTTTTGTACAAAGTGTCAAACTGGATTAAGTGAGAAAAGGGAACTTCTTGTTGGTGATTCAGCAAAGGAAGGATCTGTAACTCTTTGCAGATGCTTAGTGGAAGTCTGTAAAGTGACCCTCAAATAAAATTTTGCTCTTAACTCTCCTGCCACAAGGTGGCTAAAATTGGTTTGAAAGCCCATGATGCTAGAAATCATGCCAATACATCTAACAGCCTTTCTGCAACACGACACACAGCACACAGGAGAGCAGATTTATTGCACAGAACATTGTATACATCACTCTTGGATGGAATGATGCTCAGAAGATGTTTGTACAAAGTTTATTTCAATCTCTCCACAGCTGGGTTTGTCTGGGCTTGGCTTTGGGGTTTGGGGTTTTTTTACTAGAAGGAGAAATCATTGCACCCAGGACAGGGTCACTGTGGACTGCTAAATCAAAACCTGGCTTAGCAAGTTCTTCTCGTTGTTGATTTTTGAGGGGCTTGCACTAGGGGGATGAGTGGGGTTCTTTAGATCAGTAACATTTCTGAGTAGCCAGCTGCCAGACCACCAGAAAAGTGTATTTCATTCTTCCAGAAAGTCAGCAGGAATAACACATCCCTGCAGACTTTCTAGGAGCTGTACAGTAGGGAAGAGCTTTGGTTGAATGGAAGTTAAGCACCTCCTGTTTCTTACAGATGCACCCCTCACTGGTGAACTTTTGATGTGTGTTTTCAGTTTCCTGTTTTATTTCTTAACTTATTAACTCTGACAGGTAGCCCTCTTGGTTGTGAACAATTTAATTCACAATTCATTTTTCTGATTCAAAGTGAACACGAGTGCTCTAATCCCCTAATGGGAATTAATTGCATGTTTCAGTGCTTAACTGTGATCCTTTCTCAGTCCCCACTGGGACAACTTTCTTCCTGAAGGATCTGTGTTTGTTACTCAAAACCCAGTCTGTAAAGTAATGATTTTTCTTATAAAAGGGAGTCAGACTGACTGAATAGTCATGCTCTTTTTTATTGTGAGGGTGTGAGCTGGATCTGAAAAAGCTTTGTTTATGTCATGAAGGATAAATGACGCTGAAGTGTCTCTGATAAAATATGAGGGGGAAATCAGCATAGTCTTTTTTCCTTATGTGAAAGCTGTTTGCCAGTAAATAAAGGCAGACATCATTTTTGCATGGCAATCTGGAATACAGAATATGTTACAGAGAAAAACTGTTTGCTTCACCAAGAGAGGCATTTCTTTGCTGTGGAGTGCTTTAAATGACACTGCTCTTGGCCAGCAATGTTCCCTACCTGATCTAATACTTTACTAAAACTAGCATAAGGAGCAGAAAATAGATTAAGTTTCTACTTCCAGTGTGTTTTTAAAGATTTTTCAAACTTGAAATATGTTGTTTAATGATCCTCTTTCCAAAAGGAGTTGCACATGGCTAGAGGTGAGGCAGGCTCAACACAGTCAGTGACCAAAGCCAAACCATCAAACAGTGCAAGAGCTGAAACAATGAGGGATAAATGGGGCACATCATGAAAAATAACTGAGGAACTATGAAAGAAGTACCTTCTTTCCCCCTACCTTTCAGTAAAGGCAGCCTTTTATCCCATTTTAAACCAGTTTTGAGTGTTTTATGCTGACAGATAAAACAAGTGTTGAACACCATGGTTCAGAGTCTGTTTTCAAGAGGGCTAGCACACGTGCAGATTGGCTACTTCAGGTGGCTTAGCACTTCTGGGGTATCTGGGGAGAAGGTGGGGAGCCTGGCCTTCCTGCCAGCAGCCCTAGCTTCCAGTTTTCTTAGGGATGAAATACTACATCTCCCCTCCAACCCACCCCTGAGGGAAATAAATGGAAACAACATTTGCATAGCTCCCTTGGACAGGAAGGATGCAGGATGCTGAAGGCAGCTCTGTAAAATGGGTTTTATCACCTCAGATATATCAGCAGTGAAGAACAGAGATGAGAAAAAACGTGTTTTTTTATTTTATTGGGGTTTTTTTCCTCCCACAAAGGGTGTTCTAAGTGGAGCATGGTTCCATCGTGGGGTTGGCTCCCTGGATTGCTTTTGGGGTGTTACTGAGCCTGACATCAGACTTACTGCAGCGCAGCTTCCATAATGGTGAGAAACAAATGGAGATCTGGAGTTTTTCCTGAGGCTGAGAGATGCATTGATTGATGTTGGAGATTCCTTGGAGAAACCACTGGATGTAATTTGATGACAGCAAAGAACAACAAGGGTGACATTCCCTTGGTGCCTGTTTTTCAATGTTACCGTTTTGGACTGAACAATTTCAAGAGCTGTTTGATTATGATTTGAGTATGGTTTTTAAACAAGGTGTGGGACTGAAAGGGTTGTTAAGTCTTGGCCCAGGCTGCCCAGGGAGGTGCTGGAGTCACCATCCCTGGAGGTGCTTGAGAAACATTTAGATGCTCTACTTATATGGTAGTGCTAGGCATGGTTGGACTCGATGATCTTAGAGGTCTCTTCCAACCTTAATGATTCAGTGATCCTGTGACTATGAGACCACTTCTGCACGTGCCTGAAGAGCTTTGCATGTACAAGATGTCTTGGTGCAGTTCTCCAGAGCACTGGCCAAACGCAGTCATGTGGCTAACATACAGCCTTGTCTTCCAGCTGCTTTTGCAGGTACCATGGCCCGTGTCTTTGTCTACGGCACGCTGAAGAAAGGCCAGCCCAACTACAAGTACATGGTCAACACGGCCAAGGGGCTAGCCAGATTCCAAGGAAGGGGCCGCACGCTGGAGAAGTACCCGCTGGTGATCGCAGGGAAATACAACATTCCTTACATGCTGAACATCCCGGGGACAGGCCACCATGTCACCGGAGAGATCTACTCGGTCGACGAGCAGATGCTGCAGTTCCTGGATGAGTTTGAAGGCTGCCCAGACATGTACCAGCGTACCCTGATGAGCATCCAGGTGGTGGAGTGGGAAGGGAAGGGTGGTGCAGGCGCTGAGGGCATCGTGGAGTGCTTCGTGTACAGCACAGCCACATACCCAGCCGAGTGGGTCAGCCTCCCCTACCATGACAGTTATGACTCCTCAGGGAAACATGGCCTCGCCTACGTCCTCCGGGAAAGCCGTGATTAGATAGCAGAGCCTGGAGGAAGTGTAGTACTAAGCACATGTCCATGGGTAACCTTTCCAGGAAAGCTGTAATGCCTTTTGATTAAACCACAGGAGCTCTTGTAACCTTTCCCAACCTGGGAGCCTTGGCGCGGCGCTAGCATTGAAGGAAGTCTTGTTAGGCCCAGAAGTGGGGACTCGCTCCCAGCTAGTCAGGGTCCTCCTTGCCCCTGCTAACCTGCTGCAAGTAACTGAATTTGCATGAGGTGTAAAACAACTGTGTCTGTGCAGTTTTGGGATGTTACTTTCGCCACACCCCCCCCCTTTGCCTCAGTGCAGGTCTGAGGCCAGTGAAAGGCAAAGGAAGAGACTAACTGTATACACATTTTCCTGTGTAGTTCTCCATGGTGGGTGGAATAATGATGATATTATTGCACTAATAGCTGAAATGGATTTAATTACAGCATCTGCAAATGAAAGAAAGCACAACTCACGTTTAATATTGGCTTGTATAGTATCGTGTAGTAGGTTACTGAATGTAAACAGGGAGCAATGACCATACTGTGTGCTTCAAGGCAAGTATGAAATTGCTGGAGAAATGGAGAAAATCTAAAGACTATTCTTACTCTGTATTGCAATGGTTTTCTGAACTGGAAAGGTCTTTTTAAAACCTGTTTAGTTTTGTAAGACACTGAAGAAATATTAAAAGAGTGTAAGAGAATGACATTTTAAATGATGTTTTTTAATTTCGCATTTCTAAGCACTTTGGGTACCACTTCAGTTCACGGAGTGCCTGTAGGATTGGGGTGGGGGGAACAGGGTGTTGGGGACCAGGAGAAGCAAACTTGATTTCAGCTGCCCATCATGCTACAGCAGATGCAGCCGTTGTGAGCACTTACATTATCCAGGTGACTTTTTGCCAAGCACTTTAATGCAGAACTTGTAACCATATCCAAACTGAATGTCCTGTTGGGGGAAGGATTTTATAGACATGATATAAAAAAAATAGCCAATGGACCTATATTATTATTGCAACATTTAAACTTGTGGAGGGGAACATGGAAAGAATATTATAGTCCTCCTGACCCAACCAACTGTGCTTGTTTCTGTACAGTCAGGGAAAATCATGGCTTTCTGTTGTTGCATTCCTGTGCCTCATGTTTTTCCCCAGCTGCAGCTTGGTGCATATAGACTGGACCATATACAAAGCTGCCAAAGGGGTGTCAGCAGGAACTGCATGCTAATACAGTGAGCCCAGCACAAGGAAATGCACTAAGGATACCATTAAGAACAACATTGTACTTCTGCTTCACTGCCAGTTGCCCTGTGATGGCTGGAGGAGATCCGGGGCAGGGAGTCAGCCCAGGCATCCAGGGTAAGGCATCAGCCCAACTTTATCTGTAGTAGACAGTGCTGCATCTCATGTAGAAAAACAGACAGAAAGCTTGTGTTGCTGCAGGAAGCAAATTAAGTCATTTTAAAGTGGAATACTTGTGTCTCTTTACAAGACTTGTTTTTTATTTAGGGCAGCCTTCAGAAGCTGAACTGTGCTCCTTTTGGAAGGGGCAGAATGGCCCTAAGGAGATGTGTAGGAAGATCTGCAGGGTGTCTGCCTTAGTTTCTCCATCTGCAAAAGCATTAGTTTTCCTGGAGGGCAGACACTACCCAAATACTCTCCTTACCCATCTTGATGGGTTTTGTAAACTAATTAATAAAGCAGATCCCTGTACTACATCGTTTCCCCTTGGCCATGTGATACAGTTGGCATTGTCTCCACAACATGAAAAATGCCTCTTCAGTCAGAAGTTTCAAGCAGAATCCTAAACCTTTCTGACTGAACATGAGTCACCAGCCCTATCACAGACTGGTTTTGTCCTTCATCTTCTGGCAGAGAGCCCAGGTGTCTCTGGCCAGAGGGCTTTTTCTGGGAAGTAGCATGACTCTGCACATCCTAGGCAAGAAAATGAGAGCAGGTCCTTCCCTTTCTGGGACAGTGGTCAAGGCACAGCAGGAACAGTGACTTGGAGGATGTGAGACCAAGGGCAGGAGTAGCCTAGTGTCCTGGCCCAGCAGTGGGCAGCAGCAAAGGCACAAGGGACAGAGATGATGCTTATGGTGTGCAGGGACTGCAGAGGTATCACTGTGTCTAGTGAGCTGCAGCTTCTGACTGACTTCCTGAGCTACATCAGTTAATGGAAGAAGGATTCTCTGTTAACCTCACACTAACATTTTGAACCCAGTAAACTTCTGGTACCTACATCATTCTGTGGCATGATGCTCCTGAGTGAGGAGTTAGAAGAAAACATCTTCAAGCTGGAGAGGTGGGCCCAGGTGAACCTCATGAGCTTCAACAAGACCAAGTGCAGGGTCCTACACCTGGGTCAGAACAATCCCCACTATCAATCCAGNAGGGAGGTGGTTGAGTTCCCATCCCTGGAGGCATTCCAGGTGAGGCTTGCCAGGGCTCTGGGCAAGCTGATGTAGTTGGGGATGTCCCTGCCCAGTGCAGGGGGGTTGGACTAGATGACCTCCAGAGGTCCCTTCCAGCCCAAACCATTCTGTGATTCTATGATCTTACTATTCTGACCAAGTCACCAGCCCTCTCTCTCTCACTTCTGTTCAAGTCTCAAATCTTCCTCCTCTCCTGGCCCTCTCTGGTTTCCCACACTGGATACACAGCTCTTCCAGCAGGATAGAGTCTTGTCTTGTGAACCAGTCCTAGTTCTTCACATACTCTTTAGTAAGAGCCTCTGTACAACAGAAGATCAGATGCTCGGGTCTCCCTTTCCTGTAAGAGGAAAGCAAGGGCCTCTAGCAATACTTTGGGGTGGCTAAGGGGATTTGAGGACAGCACCAGCTTCTACTGGAAAGATTTGCATCCAGTAATCAATAGAAGGAAGATGAAGGGGAAATCTGAGCATGGGTTTCTAAATAAAAAAAGAAAATTACCTTGTAAATGAAAATGCATGGGGGAAGTCTGCACTACTAGAAAAAAACACCTTACCTGTCCTTTAAATCTAGTGTATTCAGAGGCTTTGAAATATGGCAGTCAATCTGATCAGAATTTAAGCCATGGGCAGTACTTGTTCAGTGCTTATAGGAAAACTGCTCCGTTAACCACTCAGTGGATCCTTTTTCCCTCTTCCCAACCAATCTGTACAATCTAGCTGGGCCCTCAAACCAGTGATATTACTACAGAGCAGACGAATCAGATTCAGGCTTCTGTTGTATATAAAGAGGCTTTTCCTGTTCTAAAGCAGAAATAGTATTTTATTGATTCTATTTGATCTTGAAAAAATCAAAGAATTACAAAGGTTATGTACAAGTATTTCTGGAAGTAAAAATCTGGTCTCTGTTGCCAAGGTTTAACATTTGTGTTTGCTGTCTTAACCACTGATACAATAAATAGGACTGCAAAATCTTGTGCGTAGCACTGTCCGTCTTCTGTGTTGAATTGCCTTAATCTTACTTTGTGGATGAAAATAATAAAGGCTTGGCTAATTCAGCAGTGTGGAGGCAACCTTTCATTCCAGTTCCACCAGCAGGTCTCCTTCTCCAACAGTATCACCAGCTTTGCAGTGCACAGCCTTCACCTGTGGGACAGAAACAGCACCAATGTCCAGCCTTCCTCAACAGCATGGTTTGGGTGACATTGCTTACACAGAGTGTCACATCTGCATGCCTCTGTGCACCACTGTAACCATCACAGGGATCACAGATGCATGTATGTTGGAAAGGCCTCAAGAAGTTGATAGCTTGACCTCCTCTGTTCTGAGAGTGGAGACACCCCCACCTCTCCAGTGCTGGGACAAGTGGTGTCCAGCTCTGTCAAGGTATTTAGCTATCTACCACTAGCTGGTTTTCTTACCACTTATGTGGCTTGAAGATTTCAACATCAGATGGAGGTGGCACTTTGAAAAATAAAGAGCATTTTCTTCCACCTCTTTGCACTGCTGTTCACTTACTACTAAGCTTTTAAATCTTTTGGAGAGCAGGCTGTCTCTTCACCACTCACCCTTGGATGTTTCAATGCAATATTCCAGTATTTCTTGCATTACAGATTTTACATATAACTGAATTCGGGGACTGCAGCCGTGAAGTGGGTTTCCCTTAGTCCCCAGACAGCTGGGATAGACTGACTGAAATCCAAATTGGGATCCTTTAACGTAACTGAACCTGGCAAAGGGCTCCCCTTGTCAAAGAAATGCAGCTACATCTGTAAATTAATTATACTCAACACACAGATTCCCCAATTTTAAAACACAAACACCTTACCCTACTCCCTCATTTCCTCTCTAAAAGGCTGTAACATGTTGGAATTCCCTTGCAGCACATGGAGCTCCAGAAAATATTGGAATCTGTATATTAGAGTCTGCTTGCAATACAAATTCAGAGCTTATACTGACATGCCCAAATCCTTGGTCAAAACCAGTTAGCTCAGTTTAGAGTCACCCAAATGTTACCTTGGGCTCCTAAAGGAAACCACAAATGCCATCCTCCTGCCCCCCACCCTTGAAGGATTGCTAAGCATTGCTCAGCTCCCCTCTCAGGCTGCTCTGCTCCAGCCTAAGCAGCCCCAGCTCTCTCAGCCTCTCTGCACAAGAGAGCTGCTCAAGTGCCCTCAGCATTTCAGTGGCCCTTCTCTGCACCCTCTGCACAAGTTGCCTGTCTCTCTCAAACATGTGGGTTTGACAGCCTAAAGCCACCTGAGCTGTAAGGCTCTCTGGCTCTGCTGCACAGGCATTTTCATATCCACAGCACTGCTCAAGAAATGAAGCTGATCATTGTACACTGTGAGATGTACAGAAAAAGGGCTTTCTTTCTAAATCAATAGTTAGGCAGCCTACCCAATTCCCTAGACTAAATCTTTTCAGAGATGAAAGTAGTGTGAAAAATATTCTGCTGCTTTCTCTTCTTTCTCTATAAAGCCAAGGTTCAGCAAACCTTGCAGCTGGCTTGTGGCTCCAGCTCCCCAGGGATCGCTGACACGCAGCGGGGCCAGCTCCCCGCTCTGACCCACGCGTAGCTGTCCCACAGGAGACAGGCCAGTTCCTCTCTATCTTTCCCTCATTTTTAAACCACCTGCAGCTGGAGTAAACTCCAAGGAGATAAAAAAGATCAAAACAAGGCACTTTTCTCACAGTTACCAACAGGAAGATGGGGTTTGATGCAGAAAAAGGAACGCAGCCAGGAATGAAAATGGGAACATCTTCCAGATGAAGGCAAACAAACTGAGCTTCAAAACATGGTTTCAAAGCATCAAAATGTGGACTAACAGCCAGTGCCAAACATCCCATTCTTGGGAAGGGGCCAAGTTATTTTAGCACTCACTCAGAGCCATGACTTTGCAGTACAGAATGGGATGAATTCTGCTTAGCAGCCTCATTTCTACACAGCTCCAAACTTGCTTTCTTTTTCAAACTTCTAAAGAATCAAATAATTTGCTTATCATGAAAATGGAAACACCAAGGGGACACTGCAAGGTGCACATCAGGTCTCACTGAATGTCCTGTGTACCATCCACATCCCACCTGGAAGGATTAATAAACCAAATGTGTGGGGGGGTGGCATCTGTACAGAACGAGTGAGAAATATTGATTCCTGGGGGAAGTACAAGCAGGATTTTAAGGACCAGGCCCACAGGTTGCAGCACACCTTGGTAGGAAAGGGAAGGTTTAAAGTAAAAAGCAAAATGTGGTCGGTGGGAGGGGGAATGGCATTTTAATTGCAAATACTCACAGTGGATGCAAAGAGCAGCACTAAGGTGTTAAAAGATAGAAGGATGAAAAAAAATGCTAGTAAATATTAATCACTTGAGAAAACAAATTATATAGGAATTAAGACATGAAACAAAGTAATAAAACGACAATGTTAGAGTAACAGAAGTTATGTTACCCCTCTCTCTGCAATTTTTTTCCTTTCAGATCCCAGTTTTGAACTAGATGCACTGGAAGAGGCAAGCCCATGGTCCTCAGTGAGGATTTGAGTGCAGTGCCAAATAAGCCTTTCTTGTAAACACACAAACAGTCCTTGGCACAGAAACCCATCCTGAGCTCTCAGCAAACACTGCCAGTGGCTAACCTCCTCCCTGCCCTGGCCAGTCAGGCTCCTTGCTGCCTCCCTCTGGGCTAAGGGATCTTGCACTGGGGTTTGCTTTGCTATCTTTAATAGCTTCAGGGAGAGCAGAAGGACTTGTCCACAGAGAAGGGCTAGGACAGGCTAGGAGATGTGAGATAGAAGAGAACACATAATCCAGATCCAGACTCTGCTCTCCCTTTGAAAAGGATGGATCAGAGGCTCATGTCTAGGTGATGGTTTCAGGCTGTCAATTATAATCCGGCACAGGGATACCCAAAGGCCTTGACTTGGGGGCTGACAGTCCCCAGACCAGATGTGGTTTAAGACATGCCCTTGTCATCTAAGCTTAACCAGTGCCCCACACAGAGGCATGGTTTTGGTACATCCTGTGCTGCAGGAGAGTCCCAGCTCTGGGGCTGCAATGCTCATCCCTAAGGAACAAGGTATCACCATGCACAGCCTTGCCAAGCTTAATGCATCTGCAGATCACAGTAATAATAATCATTTGCAGCCACAACAATAAAAATTGCTTTTCTCATCTTCCTGCAAAAGCACTTTCTGTGCCATGTTGTGAGCGGGCTTTTTTAATGTCAGATTGTTTGCCATTAATTAATTCACTGGCAAAAGAGATCTCTTTTCTTCAGTTGCTCTCTGGAAAGATGGAATTTGGAGAAACTGGTCTGCAACACCTTTCAATTCAGCTTGGCACTGTAACATCATTGAAAACAAATCATTTAGGAGAAAGGGTTAGATGAATTTCTGAAGCCAGTAAAATTATTTCCTGCTGTGCTATCTAAGGCTTGGAACTACTTAACAGCATTCACAGCAGATGCAAATGTTAAAAATTAAAGACACCTCAGTTCCAAAGACTTACAACAATCAGACTTAATTCCTTAACAACCAGAATCTTCCTTTTTTCCTTTTTTTAAATTCCATCCTATTTGACAAGTTGCATATGGCTTTGAGTGACCCAAGGTAGCTTACCTTGCCTGTTTTAGCAGCAATCATACTGTTCTGCATTTTCATTGCTTCAATTACACAAATCTCTTGACCTTCTGAAACCTGGTAAAATTAAAGCAGTACAAAATGAGGAGAGAGGATTTGAAATGCTCTGAGTGTGTACAATTCTTCTGGAAAATAAAGGGATTCTTTCATTAAATGCTAAGCAGACTTTCATGGCACAAGTCAAGTCAGCCAAGCTACACAGTCGTGATACAAACCACTATTACAAATTGCAGTTGCCTTTCACAAAGTAACAGCAGCAACACTGGGGGAGAGGAATCACCTCCTTAAAACTATCACCTCATCCCTTCAGCCCCAGCTTCCACAGTTCCCACTTCACATCCCTCACAGTTGAACATTAAACCCAGAGCAAAGTCGAACCTATGCAGTTTGGGCTGGGGAGACTTTGCTTTGCTTCTCTGGCGCAGATCCCACAGATCTGCGATTCGGAAGCCAGAAGTTTCTTGGCACATAGCTGGGGGAGCAGGGGCTGGAATCTCCAGCAAGACCCAGTGGGCCAGTGTTGAACAGAAAGTCACACCTCTGACATGGCAGCATCTGGATGGAGAATGATGCCTTTGGACTGATGTAAGGGAGTGTGCCTGCAAGGAACCACCACCTCTCCTCCGTACCACAGAAGCAAACCCACCATTTCCAACACAGCTGATAGCTCTTTAAGGGAAACCTTAACATTTCCTCTTTCTGCTTGTTCACACACGGCTAAAAGGCAAGCACAAGCTCAAGGTCACCAGGAACCCACTCAGCTGCTATGCTGGGCTCCCTGTGCCTCCCAGACAGATCCTCCAACACCGCACAGAAGAAAGAGCCCCTGGAGGCTTTCCAGTGGTTGCAGGGGCTGCCTATGCATGAGGGGAGACCAAGGAATTTCAGTCACCCCATGAAGACAATTTATGCTGGAGAGGAAAGGGTGCTGAGCCCTACAAGGACTTGGGCAGATACACCCCTCTGGGATACCTGGCTCCAAGTGCGCACTGTAAGTCATTTTTCCTTAGGCTCTTTTGCAGATGTAGTCTGCCATTCACTCATTATCCTGGCAAATTCAGGATGCTTTCACTCTGATGTCAAAGTTTCATTCAAGAAGGTAACCTGAGACCAGCAGAGATCTGCTTTATGTATTGCTATACAACAGGCTATCAACAGCAACATGACTTTTGGGGTAAATAAATAAGGGAAGTGTTTGCTGTAGGAACATAGTGTACTAACAGGGTACAGAGAACAACCAACACCCAGCACTTCACCTGCAGAAATTCCATCCTAAGCTTCAGGCAAGCATTTAAGTTCTTAGCAGTGTCAAATTCAGTGAATAGTATCAAAGACTTGTTCTTTGTCCACAGTTATTTCCTCTCTGTTCTCTTTCCCTGTCTTTTGTCTCCTTCCTTCCACACCTGCTGCTCAGCCTGTAGCCTTGTCTCAGCAGCTCTTTCTTTCCTTCCTTGCTTCTTTTTCTCTTCTCCCGGGCTCTCACTGCTCAGTTTTTCTTCCATCCAGTCTGAACTTTCTAGACATTTCTGAGGTTTAAGAGGAAGCTATGAATATCAACTTCTGTTTGAAACAAAACAAAACCACCAAAAAAAACCCAAGAATGTTTGTTGGAGGTTGGGTCTTTTTTATATAGCACATTTCAGAAACAAATTTGCCCACCCTCTGGTTAAATTCAGCTATCAGAGCACTAAGAACAAAGGCCTCTAGAGGTTGCTTAAGATTGAGATGCTAAGGAGTGCAGCTCTCAATAGAGTGGCCTAATTTCAAGGGTGCAAGAAACTCTTCTCTGGAGTCCTAGTGCTATTCCACTGTAACACAGCTTTCTCAGGTAGACAGTGTGTAAATGAAGCAGTTGGCAGTTATCTAAACAGAGTTCTGGAAATAATGTATCTACTGAAAAAGTACAGAATAGCCTCTGTGGATCTTAAGTACAGTTCTAAAATGCCAGGTGATTGTGGGATGGAAATGTCCATGAAGCTGAATTTTTCTGGTTTACCCAATACCCACTGGGTTGATGACAAAGGAAACAGTGTCTGGGCAGGAAATACCCCCCACCACCCCCACCACCCCACAAAACAAAGTATCCAGTTAACATCTAGTCTTACTAATTTGGAAGGAAGGTGCTGCTTTCAGCAGGTACCACATGTGAAAATGCTGTGTCAGTGCTTGTGATGAGGTGCAATTTGTTGAAGATCACCTTGGTGAAAGTGTGACTTAAGCACAGAAGTTTAATTACAGTTCTTATGTTAAACCTTTACAGCTCCACTTACTGTGTTGCAAAGGAACAAATCCTAAAATTAGGCACTTGTATCTCTTCTTTCTCTCGTTCAGTCTTTTGGGCATTGTCCCATCTCTTTCATTCCATAATTGCACATATCCTTTTTCTGGTTCTTTAGCCTGCAAATGAAGACTGCAGTGATGTGCGCAAGTTCTTGCTTTCTAACTTATTTAATGGTCTAGCTGGACCATTTTTAATGTTGCATCTTCATGGTATAATTTAGTAAACCAATCTAAACCACCATCTTTAAACTGCAATTCTGAGAGGAGACCTCCTCACTGAGAAATGATGATGACCCCAATCTGTCAAAACAGGCAAATAAAATCAAACAAAAAACCATCTGATTGATTTGAACCAAGTCAAATAAAAAGGCTCCTTTTCTTAAGAAATTGCAATCAGGTAGTTTTCTCACAGAGTCATGCTACATTCCTTGGAATATCAAAATGAATGAGGGATTAACTGTTAGACCTGCAGTCTGTATTTTAGTGGTTGATTTCTGCATGGCACAGCTCAAATTAGCTGTGCTGTTCTGTCCTCCAGAGTGAAAAAGAAAAATGAAAGACAGAAAGAGAGGAAGAGAGAGAAAAAGAAACAGAGGGAAAGGGAGAGGAAGAGAGAGAGAAAGCAAGAAAGCAAGCAAGAAAGAAAGAAGGTATCAAGCATCTCAACAGAGCTTAACAATTCTGTTTGTGACTTTGGGAACAGTCACTAGCAGTGTTTGCAGATCTGGGGAAGTGCAGGGTGGTTGGTAGCTCCTCTGGCCGAAAGGTTACACACAGGACAGGGAACTGTCTCCAGTCATTTCCCGACCAAGTGGCTCACCACAAGGGGTGGAAGCACACTTGGAGAAGCAGCAAGCCCATTTTCCTTGCACCTCCAGGAGGCACCACAAAGCCTAATTGCGCTTACAGATCGGTCTCTTTCCAAAGGCAGAAACACGAGAAGACAGCACACAGCCGAGGGCATTGCTACCACGGGATCTGGGTGAATACGGTACACTTTTCCTCGGACTTTTTTGTGCATCACCAGATCCAGCCTTAATGATTGTGACAGGACGTCGTCGATGTTAGGCTTCCAAAATGGTCACAAGCCCCACAAGTCTTTCTGATAAACCCAATGGGCCCTGATGTATTTCCTTGCCCCCTGTCTAATTGGTGTAAAGTTTGCAGAGCTGAACCCCCCCCATCTCTCCTCCAGCTTGCTGCGTCCTCTCCTTTGACACGAGGTCAGGGTTCACCTTCGCGTCCGATTAGCGGAGTGGCACTCATTAAGCGGCAGCCTGCCTCACCCCCAAATGAGTTGGCGGCGAGGGGAGCTCAGCCCATTTACTCAGCAGATTTTAGCATTTTAAGGAGGCCTGGATGTCACACAGTATTGCCACATTCTGAGGAGTTTCAGACATCTCCAGCTGATGATTAATTGTGAGTGATGGGAAATAAAATCCAGTCAAGCCAGCTGCTTGCCATGGTCGGCAAAATGACTATAATGGATATAGGCTGCCAATTTTCCAGTTTTACTGGCAAGTCTTCCAAGTGTAATTAAGGGAAGTTATAAATGATATGGAAATCTATCAAGTCCCATTTATTTTCAGAGGGCTCTTTCCCCTGAGACTTTTATCTTTAAGCTTATAGTTTGCTTTGTTGTGCTAATGACTTAAACCACTTCTTATTTCTGATTAAAGCCCCCAATATCCTTCATAAGAAGTTAGATCCACTTTATCCAGAAGGATTTAAAGACACAGAAACCTTTTTAAAGTTGTGGTTGTTAACCACGCTGAGCTCTTGCTTCCCCTGTTGAAGAACATCCTCCAAATTAGGCACCTGGCTACCCTCTGGACTGCTGCTTCCAACAAATTTTGAGGATTTGGAAACATCTGGGAGTAGGGGGAGGGAAAAGAGGGAATTATAAAAAAAAAAAAGAATCCACCATCAACAAAACCTCAGCTTCCCTCCAAAGCCTAAATCAAAAACAATAAAGACTGTAGGTGCCACTGCCTTAGACGCTAGGCATTTAGCACAGGGTGGTGTTGCTCACTAATGTTGTTTGATTTGGAATAAAAGCATGAAAATGATGTGCAAAGGCCTAAAATTGGAGATGTAAAGGATGACTGCACCGTATTCCATTTCTCAATTTCATCCTTCAGAGCCACAAAATGGGGGTGATACAGTTAGTGGATGAGATTTACAGTAACAGCTGTGGTCTTCCCACACAAGGGAGGACCTTCTAATGGGCTAAGGTCTGTTTTGAACAGACGGGGAGTAGCAAAACAAGGTTCCCTATTAAGGGTGTGCAGGAATATTCCTGATAAAGAGAAGGAGTAGTGGTAGTCAGATTGCTTTAAGAAACCTAACCTCTCCTTTCACTATTAGAAAAAAAAAAAAAAAGAGCTATTTTAGAAAGTGCTAAGTGCTAAATAAATGAAGGAGATGTAAATAGAAGGGTTTGGGTTTTTTTCTTCATCTCCTGGCTAGGAACTGTAAAGAATGCATAGGAACCAGTGCCAGGGGCATATGGCTTTCTCCTGTGCTGAACATTCATACAAAAGACAGGTTCATCAGTCATTGGAGTATCTGGATAAAAAATGAGCTCCTGATGGATGGTATTTAGGGCTTACCTGCTGCTAGTACATTACTAGAGAAACACAGGTTTTGAAACCCACATGACATCAGAAAGTGCAGACCATGGAATACCTCACATGCAAGCATGCTCACAACATACAAAACAAGAAATAAGCTATTTAAACCCTCTCTGCCTAAAATTGGGCCCACTGCAAGGAACCCTGGGTCAGCCCTACACAGGCCAATTAATGCACAGCATCTGCTGTACAGAAGCCGCGCATGAAGCACTTCCGAATGATTTCAGCAATTAAAAGAAAACTGTTTCCTGCCTGTTCTGACAGCAACTGTTTCAATGCAAGAGTGAGCAGCAAATCATTGTGTGCAGCTGAAAAAATTAAGTCTCTCTCTTCTTTTTTTTTAATCTTGTGAAAAGAGGGTGGGAGGGAGGAAGAT
The DNA here is from genome assembly GCA_013396975.1 of Bucco capensis. Classification (NCBI taxonomy): domain Eukaryota; kingdom Metazoa; phylum Chordata; class Aves; order Piciformes; family Bucconidae; genus Bucco; species Bucco capensis. Next base: position 210,170 of record VWZO01020112.1, read on the forward strand.
TTCTTACAGAATCAGATCGCTCTTTTGTTGTCTGACATTCTGTGTTTTTCTGCCAAATTAGACAGAAGGCTCTGAGGGTTTACGGGGCCCTCTACAGTATCACCTTCTGGTGCACTGTGGCTCCCTAAAAAGAGAGATCAATATCAACCCTGCTGATTTGCCTACAAAAGGTGCAAATCCTTCCATTTCATTTTTAAGAGTTCTGTTTGGAACACTGGTGCTCAGATGTGGAACATTGTGAAGGCTCTTGGAGCTGAAGGGAAAAAACAAACAAACAATGACAACCCTAAGCAAAAGCAATCTTAAGATTTGGTTAAAAGTGAAGTGAGAATTGGATTGTAGTGATATCTCATTTCTCTGTGGTGGGGAGACACCAGTAAATATCCCTCACCATTTCCACTATGCTGCGACTTGTGTCCCTATTGAGCCTTTTAAGTAAGAAGGGACAATGCAAGAGAGTGCCCTAGGAAACCCAGATACCCTCTCTTGTAGCCTTCTGCTAAATAACTGCAAACATTCATCTTGTTTATGCTTGTGCAAAACCACTGAATTAACCACGCATTCACTCTCTGAAATCCTTATGAAGATACCGGGATTTTGGTTGGTTTGTTTGTTGTTTAAACTTAGCCCATGCTGGTATCACTCCCTTCTCACATTTTTTTCTCTCTGACTTGTTGGCAATCTGGCAGCAAACATCCAACAAGAAAACAAATCAAGAGGAATTGGATGAGTAGCAATTGAAATTCCTTGACATCGTCCATTACCATGTAAAATAATGAGTGCAGGTTTTCCTTTCTTACCAAATTAACTTTGAAATGGGAGCTACAGAGCTCCAAATATAATTAGCAGCAATTAATAGTACTTGACAAATCATTATTAAACTTTTTTTGCCACACTCCGTTAATGAATGAATCCCAAGAGAGCACATCCCAAATTTTGTGACCTCTGACTAACCAAAGGTCAGTGCTGTCCCCCTGACAGCAATCAGCACTGGTCATTGCACTCCCACTTATCCAAAACACACTTCCCAAAGGCTTTGGAGATCCCAATGTGTTGGGAAGTGATACACAGGCAGAGCACTTCTGGGGGCAAGGCTTTAGTTGCCATTACACCAACCTTTACAAGTAAACTTCTTTTATTAACAGCTAAAAAGTTGCTTATCACTAAAAAAGTCAAAGCACACCAACACCAAAAACCCAAACCAATATAGATGAATTCTGTTCAAAGGTTTTTTTCCTTTCTTTTTTGTCCCAGGAAGAAACTCTAATAATATTGATTATATGTACCTCATCATCAGAAGAGGATTTCATTCCCAATGACAGTGTGCTCAAACACAAATCTTAGACTGTGCAATTGTAGAGAGATTTAGAAGAAAAATCTATTCAAGTAAAATAGAAAAAAACAACATAAACATGTTATGAGCAATTACTACAGTTAAGGGTTTTTTAATGTAAGTACAATTACTACTTGAAGCATGACATTACAAGGATGATGAAATATTTGAATGCTTTTACTCTTGAAATTTCATTAACTGTGAAAATGTTTTCATTTTCTGTTTACCAATAGGGTTTTTTCCACCACAAAAATACACACCAAAAAAAAAAAAGTGATTTAATACACAGAATCATAAAAACTGCATGAGGTTTGTGACCACATTTGGTCAAGTTTGCAAACTCCCTTTAGCTGAGAAATACAGATTGTGTTTTCTCTGGGATTGCTGAAGAACAGGAGGGAGGAGAGAAGGGTAAGTGGAAGGAAAAACAACAATAAAAGGAAAAAACTTCACTCACAGTATCCTACTAAATTACTGATAGCATATTTGTCTAAATAAAATGTGAAACTGTTCCTTAAGCACATATATTTTCACTGGTTATCTGCATTGTTATTTCTCTGTTATAAATTCCAATCAGTATAACGTAAGAAAATCTTGGGTTTGTTTTGTTCTTAGATTTTGAGGTCCTAAAGGCAAATGTGATTTAAAACCCCACACAACTGCCTAAGAGCAGCAGGTAACTGTGTAAGTCCACTTCTTCTTTCACAAGCAGGAACAATGCAGTGAGAAACAGAATTTAGGAAGCTCTTTTGTTTTGATTTTTCATCGTGGGCATTTCAGCAGAAGAGGTCAAGGGAAACATCTCTTTTTCCCATAGCAAGAAGTTTCCAAGGCTTGTGAAATGGAAAATTGTGGAGAAACTATTTTTTTTAAACTATTCTTCTAAAGAATAACAAGAGAAAATGAAATAATCTGCATGCAACTGAACTGCAGTTTAAAAGAGCTGGAATGTAGTTGAATACACCTTCCTCAGTTGTTTTTTACAACATGGAATCACTGACAGTAATGTGTTTTGTACAACTGAAAAAGCAGCACTCAAAGTTACTCAGTTTTGAAATTATTGAGCCAGTTAGCACAAACATTTAAGAGCTGACATCTTGGTAGAAAAATTCAGCCCATGCAGCATCAATCCTTGTGGCTACATGAGCATCAGTTCAAAATCATAGGAGAATTTCATACAAGCAAAGTGCATTTAAAGAGTGGTTTGACTGGTGATAGTAACTTCTGAAACCTGGGGAAATCCTGAATGACTGGCAAGAAGAGAGAAAATTTAGCCACTTAGGTCAAAACAATTAACTGTCCTCTTCTTTTGGCCTTAGTCCTACAAAGATTCTGTAGAGCTGGGAGGTTTTTCCTTTTACATATTTGGGGGGCGGGGGGAGATATTCATTAAAGTGATTTAAGCAACCAGCACTGGTGTTAGCTTATTGACCAAAGCTTGACTTAGTAATGCCACCTGTTCTGCCTAACATGATTAAAAAAGAAAAACAACCCACAGAAACAGACAGCTACAAGAGAAATATCTTTGCATTTCTGGCAGAGGGAAAACTGAAAAAGCAGAAACTATACTCACAAGTGAAAATAGAGCAAAGGCTCCAAGGCAATCAGGACAGTTAAGATCTGTTTTTGCTGCTGTGCATAGTTCAGACTACCAAAGACAGAGGCAGTAGTGGGAGCACTTGGCGTGGCTTCCTTTAAATGGGGTACAACAATGTTGCTTTGCCCATTCACAGAATCACAGAATCACAAGGGTTGGAAGAGACCTCTAAGCTCATCAAGTCCAACCATCCCTAGCACTCCCATGCCACTAACCCATGGCCCTAAGGAGAGCATCTCAATGTTTCTTAAACCCCTCCAGGGATGGTGACTCCAGCACCTCCCTGGGCAGCCTGGGACAAGACTTAACAACCCTGTCAGTAAAGAAATTCCTCCTGACATCCAACCTAAACCTCTCCTGTTGCAATTTGAAGCCATTTCCTCTTGTCCTTCAACCAGGAGAAGTATGGCCTTTCCCTTGCCCTGCAGTTTCAGCGCACAGAAACTTGCAGCCAACCAAAAAACCTCCAGCCAACCTCCAGGCACCAAAACCCAGCCAACTCACTCAAGACAAAGATGAAATATTTGCAAATGTCTGCCTATCTCCTGCCCTCTAAGAAAAGCAGTGAATCTGTGCAGCTTTAGTAGCTTCTGTGTTGCTGTAGTTGTGATAGCTGTGGTGAGATTAAAACCATCTGCAGTGGCATCTCCACGTTGCTGTGTGCTCGCAGGGTTGGCAGAAACAGAGCAAGTTCCTTGCCTGGACTCTTGAAGCCCACTGTTTTCTCTTGGCTTGGTACCACCTTGGAACCAAAAAGTAACTCCTCCAAACCCCAATGTCATCATAAAGCACACTCTTTGTTAACAATCTGCTTGGAAAAGCAACATGCAAACCCTCCCCTGTGCCAAATCAATGCATATTTTCTATATAATGTGACTAGGTTATCACAAGGAATGTAAGCTAAATTTAAATCTTCCCCTCAGTAATAGTAACCTTCTCCCCAGTCAGACAGATTTCAAATGGTTTTGTTGTGTATGTTGTTTTCTGCTTCTGAGTGCCTTCATTGTGTTTCCAGGAATAACTGAGTGACACATAATTACAGTCTGCTGATCACATGAAGGAAAATAAAGAAAAGAGAAACTAACTAAAAAGCTAAAGATTTGGAAGCATCACAAGTTCTGCTTCTCTCTCTATGACAAACAGCACTTCCCCACTGTGGAACTGAAATCTACAGAGCATCTTAAAGACAAAAGAAAACAAATCCTTTGCATATACACTATCTTTTGCAAAAAAAAAATGAACTGGATAGAGGATGCTCACACAATATTTTCTCAATCTTCATCAGACCAAAGTATTCTTCAGGAACAGCAGCCAAAGGAGAACAGTATGCTTTGAGGAAAAACAAGGACACATTGAGTAGGGAAGAAGAACTCAGAGATCAGCATTGCCTTCTCCTCTGGCTAAGGGCACACAGAAGGACTAATAAACACCATATGCTCTACCTGACCAGGCTTGATGCCCTATAGCCAGACTGCAGGGAACAAACACGAGTCTGCAAGCCTGGCTGTTCAGACAACGAGGAGTTGTCCCTCCCTGGGACTTCCTTCACCATATGTAAAGCTACACCTGAAGGAGGGGTATGGCAGCCCAGCTCCCTGTGCTCCTGACCACTCACTCAGAGAGCATCTCTCTGTGTGCACAGGGGAACCATACTGCACCAACACTATCCAGCATGGATCACAGGGTAGGAGAAAACAATCTCAGAGTAGTTAACAAGCAGGCAGCTTTATTGCGAGCAGCAGCAGTAACACGTGGGTGGAAGGATGGACACCCACCAATGGACCCCCACCAATGGACACCCACCAATGGACACCCACCTTGCGCTCTCCCACTTGTCAGCCGCACTGTTTTCACACGCCACACACATCTGAGCTGCCAAACCCAGCTGCAAACACAGAATGGCAGCTACTTAAATTCCCATCTCTCCAGCACACTAAAGAAATCAGACTTTTCCCAAGCAGTGCAACAAAAAAAGCTGGATTTATCAGGGAGCTACAGCTCCCTGCCCGGCTGTAGGGAGCGAGCTGGTTTCTGAGGGACAGCCAAGACATGTAATCTGAATCCCACCACCCCACTGCTTCTTCAGTGCCAATGGCTGATGCTATCCTCATCTCACTCACTGCCTTGCCTTTTTTTTTTTCCTAACATTTTGACACTAGTCCTGAAAAGGAAGGATTTAAGTTAAACCCTTTTCAATAACCCAAATATGGGTTTTGCAATTAAAGCCAGACAATTATCACTGACAAGCTCAGGTCAGCAGAACATAGATTATGACATTCAAATGGTCTGCCTGCCACTCTGTGCCTCCAGCAAAAAGCTGCAGGAGAGGAGAAAAGGATAATAACAAAAAAAAACCCATCTCTAAACAATATTTAACAACTTGTGCTCTGATGCACCTCATCACTAGTGGATTTGGGAAGGGAGGTTCATTTATTTATTGACTTACAATCCCTTTGGCTCTGGCCTCCTTCTTCCCTGGTTCTTTTCCTTTAAGACAACAAGAGCTGTTCTTCAGGGCAAGAAGGCTGGTAGCATTTAGCAGAATTAACTTCTCAAAAAAACCCAGCTTAAACAAACTAAAAAAGGCTCAAAATCCTTGCCTTAAAAATGTTTCTCTTCATTCTTGGCAAAAAACCCAACATTTGCTTAAGATCTCCCTGACTCAGCCACTCCTACTGCCTAGACACAGAGAACAGATTTCTCTGTTCATGTAATGACAGAGTGATTAATTTTAATTGAATGCTGATGGTTTTAAAGGTATAAACTGTGTGTGTTTGCACATAAAGATCACAAAAACCAGAAAGGCAAGTGTAGAAGCTACAAGAATTTCTCTCTTGCTATTTTTCACTCAGTTGTACTTAGTTCTGTTTTCTCAGGAGTCTCTATATTTCATTTATACGAACATTTGTATGTTCATTTATATGAGCATTTACAACTACAGATCTTCAGTAGTAAAACGATGACTCCCTTCTCTCTGTAAATACACAGACATATCCATCTATTCTAAACTCCAAGGTGGCATCACAGAAAAATGGAAGCAAACAGATTACTTTACCAGCACAACTGATGATCATTACACAGTAAGTGCTGTGCTAATTTTGAATTTGAGATCTTGATCCCATTTCTATACCACCTCTCAAGGAAACCTAGGTTTTATTGCCATAAATTGTGAACTTTGCAACTAAAGCTTTCTGTTTGTATCTGAGTGCCACATACATGTTTCTGGCGTGATTTTAGTGACAATAGCACTTTAAAATTAATCTGCACATTCTGATACAAATATTCCTTTCTGTGGTTATGAGAGATAAGGGCCCTGACCTCAGAAATAATATAGTAGAATTTCATAAAAAGCCGAGTTCAAGCAGGTATTTCCCTGTAACTCTCAAACATGGTATTTACATACTTTTCCAGCTCAATGTGAAGTAAGAAGCACTGAAAATCCCCAGGACAGCAACAGCATGTTCTGTTGCTCTTTGGTATCTCAAGTTTTTTCCTTCTGCAGGACAAGAGGATTCCCATAAGAAGCTGGATTCCCCATAAGAAATGAACAATTCCCTCCTGCTAGCACTAACGGCATATAGACATGTATATTTACACACACACACAATTTTTTCTCCCCCTGCCAAGGTATTTCTGATATCAAAACAAGCTATTTGTTACCTTTCAACTGTGGACTTGTACCCAGCTGATGTTTTTCCTTTTAAAGCAAGTGCAATTTGAATTGTACTCCCTTCTTAGTTTTTATAATTCAAAAGGAATATATAATTAGATATATATTAAAAAATATATAATTCAAAGCAGCACACATCCTTCAGCTCACATTACTCTACAAGGGACATAAAAAACCCCCAACAAAACAAAACCCCAAACCAAACCTGTGACCTGTAGTTGCACCAAGGAGAAATTAGTGTGGAATATATAATGCAAATGCAGCTATACATAGATCACATTCCTTACCGTGTCCCCAGGCTTGACAGAAACTGCCACCACTGCTCCAGGCATGGGAGATCTCAAAATGCTGGAGGTGTCCTCTGCTGCTTTCTCTGGCATGTACTTGCTCAGCTCTGCAGCAACCTTCGTCAGGATTTGCAGTTTGTACTAAAGAATAGGAAGAGGAATGGTTTAGAACAGAGCACCTGGGTGAATTCCAGTCAATAAGCTGCATGTTTTTGTATGATACATCTGTTACTTATTCTTCACAGGAGTGTCTGAAAGAAAAAACCAACCAACCCTGTTTGAAATCTTTATTCAGGGTTTTTATTTTCAGGATGTTGAAAGAAAAATATTCAACTCTAATCTGCAGCAATGACCATTGAAAAGGAAAGAATCAAGTAGAGTGAAGAAATAGCAGATTCATTTAAAAATTGAGGGTAGACGAGGGAGATACAAATTTAAGAGCAAGAAATATCTTTATGCATATTTGACATTATTTTTAGTGGATAAGGAATATTAAGGGGCTTGTTTTAAGTGTTGTGCTGAACTGGAAACTGACCTTTTGGAAAAGCCTGCTAGATTTTCTGTGACACAACTGATGTTAAACATTACATCTGCTTTTTAAACATTTCTTTATATCATGTATTTCATGTTTGAAGTTAATGACTTGCTTGCATTTTGCAATTAAAACATATTAAACAATTTCAATCCCATTTTTTTTCATGCACATTGTAGTTGCACTGAATATACTTTACCTGTAACAAAAACTGTTCAGCAGCTGTTATCTACCCTGAGAATGTTTTCTCTAACATTCAGAGCAATTAGCAATGAAAAAGAATATGATGACCCTAAAGCATCCCTTTAAACAAAACCTTTCTGAAAAGACCTGAGCCTGTACACTAATTTCAGCTCCAGGCTTTCAGTTTTCAAGAACTTGTAATCCCTTTGACAGATGATTTCTTGCCCTTAGACAGCCTGGCCTTCACATTTCGTCCCAGTGCACTTGAAAACCAATGCAAAAAGCCAGTAGATGGCAGCAGGTTTCTGCCTGAAATCCTGCCTGGCCAAGGCCAACTGAGTGAAGGCCAGCAGCACACTTCATCAATAATTTAAACAAAGGTTTTCATAATAAGCAGTGGATGAACTGCATTTACAATTCAGATGTGTATTTTGCCGATGTAAAGTTCAACACCTTGCTTTGAACAGTATGTTTTCCTCCAAAACAATTAGCTATTGTTTTATTAGCAATAAATTGCCTTTACTTCTCATTTTTACAGAGACAGGAAAAAGGTGATACCCTTATGGAGAAGGTAAAGGGGGACTACCTTCTGCTGCTGTAGAGAGCAGAACAAGACACTTAGAAATGCAGGCAAGAGGTGATTAATTCTGCAGTGACATCTTTAAAAAGCAGCTTTCAAAGCCAAATTAAAAATACCTAACAGAGGATGATCATCCTTCATGGACACACAAGATCATAAGCAGCGGACAGGGCAGCCACGCAGTTGTGAATACTTGCTTCTCATCAGAAATCCAAGCAAATGGTTAAAGAAACCCATCTCCCAGCACGCCAGTGCTGCCACAACAATAATCCCCTGAAGCTGTTAAGTGGCACCCAAAGGCTGGAGAACCCATTCCCAAACATGTGCCTTGCTAACAAGTGATATAGCACAAGGAAACCAGCACCATTTTGTATGCAAAAAACCTGCTCTAACTCCAAGCCTCCTGCAGGCATCATCATGACAATTAAAGACTATGGCACTCACATTTTCCAAGCTGAAATACAGCTACTTCTCTCTCCCCTGCACAAGCAACTACATTCAATGCAGCATGTGTGTGTGTACGTCTGTGCATGTATGCACATTTGCATGTATGGGAGAGGGGAGGTGATGCCTGGAGAAGATTTGATGGCCTAAGTTGCAAAATAGAATTGCAGCAGTGTGACAAGTCAAATAATAACATCTTATGCATGTTTCTTTACTCTTTGAGTGTCTGTTTTGCAATCAAGACATACAAGTGTCTGCCAGTTTCTAAAGGATATGATCCTTAAGTGAAATTACTGTGCAAATAAAAGCTTTTTACTCCTATTAAAATTCATCTGAGTCATAAGTGGCATGGAAAAAAAGCTTGCAGAGTGTATTCTGCTGTCAATCTAATAAACATTCTGTGCAGAGGGACTATTTATCAAAGATAAATTGTACTTAAAAGTCCTTCATTAAATCTATGGGGGGGAATATAATTACACCAAATTGCACAGTTTCAGTATCCATGGTTAGTGTCTTCTTTGTGCTCAGAGTTTGAAAATCAAACAAAAAATAACTAAAAAAAAAGAAAGGACACAGAAATAAGTTGGATTTGTGGATTGTATTGTTGCCTCTCGCAAGAGGCTATTTTGCTATGGTTTCAAAAGAGTCGGTTTAGATGCCACGTAGTTTTTTTTAAGGCATCTAGAACACTTCCAAGCTGCCCAGTTTCAAAATGCAGACCTTCTGCATTCATCTGGGGCTGAAACCCAGAATTCCCTGTGCACTCCACACTGTACAACAGCAGGGGGAAAAAACACCTCCCTCAGTGTGCTGCACTTTAAAGCCCA